>VNWY01000559.1:0-37815 GCA_009869845.1 Pseudachorutes palmiensis | reverse complement strand
ACATTGTCACCGGTAGACATTGTATGGTAACTGCTGTCATTCTTTTTCTAAACAAGAGAAAAGAAGGAAAGGACGTGAGTAATGAATTGTCCATCATTCCTAATGGTAAAACCATGTTGTGCCATCAAAGTCTAAATCACAATAAAGTACAGAGACCAGGATGATGTAATTGATTCCAAAATCCTCATTCAAAAGTTTACACTGAACTAGCGTGGGTGAAAGCACCGCTTTGCATTGCTTGCAAATTCACTTTCACAATTTCCGGTGATTGCACTGTTGCTAATTCCTCCCGATCCCGATTGAAACCCTCCTGCTTGACACTCATTTCAGCCTCATCTCCTGAATGAAAGGATTTATGTAGCATTCCGAAATGTTCTTTTCCTGTTTCCACGCTTCAATTCTGGATTACAGACGGAGGAAACTATCCGATTTTAAAAGGAAAATAATTCCCGAGACATCTTCCAACCAACGCCACCGCAGGATCGCTTCTGATCTCGGCGTCTGTTGTTCTTTCTCCGCTTTGGCCCCTTTGATCTTCACCACGTCGAGATCCGCTCGTTTCACAAACAATTCCAGTCTGTTTGGCTTAGTGTAGTTTTATTAATCCTAAATTCAAATGCGGGACTTGACACCTTCTTGGGCTTCCATTCATTGAATTCGAATCAAAGGGAGATTAGAGCGGAAGTGGGGTTGGCAATTGGCCAATAAAATGAAGAGCTAACCAAACCCTCATTTTTCTGAAGATGAAGTGAGCTTCCTTCAAGGTATTCGTGGAGACAAAGGCGGTCTGCTTGCTGTACATTCTTCGTCTGGTGTTGTTACAAATGAGGAAACTAAATGACCCTCGACCTTATTTTATAGCCCTCCTCTGAACTTTACAAATTTCCTTAATACCTCAAGCACCAATAACTCTCACTTTATGCGTGGAGTCAAATGGACGATAATTCTTAACGCTTCGCTGACTCCGGACAAGATCCGGCCTTGTCCTGCTCAATTCTTAACACCCGTGACACAGGTGTGGCGACAGTAAATTAAAAACACGAACCCAAGGTCAACCTAACGCAAAATCTAAACGTTATTCTTCGACGCCATGAACCCGAGTTTTCAATTTCCTCCTCATCCAGCAAATGAAAATCAGATGTGTTGTTGCAGCTAACGTGTGGAATTGTTGAATTTTAAGATCGGTGGACATGGTCAGGCTACCCGGCTAGGGTCCATTGTGCCCGGATAGTCTCTCTCTCTCAGCCTAGTTGAGCCTGTCACTCATCCCCAGTCATGATGATTTGATTCAGATTCAAATTCTGTGGTTCTGTCACCAGGACCACAGTTGCCGAAACAAGGGAAAGGAACCCCGAAAAATTCATTAATCATGGCCTTGCTGAATTGGATCTCCATCTGCATTCGGATCATAATGGGAAAAAGATTTAGGCCTACACGAACTCTCTTTTTCCCACTCTACTTCCCACATTGACTCCATCGGAAAGCTAAAATTTAATTTCTAATGTCATTTTTCAATTTAGATCTTCCTGAGTTAGCTGCATCTGCATTCCATGAAAGTTGAAGCTGAATGGGTCAAAAAACAACCCAAAAAGCTCTCCTGACTTTCTATAGCCGTGGAAAGGGAATTTCCATTACTCAGGGATTGACAGGGCGATCTGCGGCGAAGTGCGGTACACCGAACATCATTAAAACATAAAAGCTGTCAGACTTGGATTTGAATTCATCGCCCAGGACTCCTTGCCATGCTTAATCGTCCAGGGGATCAATGGCTTCGAAGGCTCCGCAGGCCCCTTTCCATTCACAAAGTTTCGCCATCATTAAATCCCCGTATCCTCCAACAACGCTTTCTCCAATGGCACCCGAAAAACGATATATGACACGCCAAGGGACGATTCAAGGGAAATCAAAGAGGAACCGACAATCAAATGATTGATGATTCAACTTCCGTCATACCAAAAGAAACTTTAAAAAACATCAAGATCAAACATTCCTTGAACTATTTCATATTTCTAGAAAGGGAGATGCGTTTTAAACTCACAAACGAAGAAATTGGAAACTGGGAAAGGGAAGTAGCTACACCAAGTTTAAACAAAAAATTTTCACTGGCGTTTAAATTCTAATTTTTTCTAAAAATTCACGTGTGCTAAAATTCCAAGGAAAAAAATTCCACGCCCTTTGTTATCAATTCTCCTGCTTTTCCACAGGTGTGAGAGAATCCCTTGTTTAATTTTATTGTGGTTTTGATTGAATTGGACAATTAGTCCCCGGCCATAAATCTGAATTGGATAAACGGTTTTCCTTTACCCTTTGCTCCTAAAGTTGTGTGCTGCTTGTAGTTCCACTTGAGCACCGTGTTATCCCTTCCTGGGAGTTCATAGTTTACTTTCGATGGTTATGGGACCATTACGTCAACTCCAATGGCCTCATAACTTACCCTTGCTTTCAGGAACTGAAAATCCTTTGGTTGGATTGGACTCTGTGTTTGTGGGGCCTTTCTTTTAAAAGCCTCTCCTTCGCCTTGAACTTTGCAAATAGGGTGTTAATTTATTATTATTAAGCATTAATCACAAACCTCATTAAGCTTCGGGAATTGGATTGAATTGAATATCCCCTATTAATGAAAAGGTCCCGGATCGGAGAATTGATTTCGCCTGTTATTGAATTGACGATGGATTGGGTTCCCTGTGGAAAATTATCATCTGGACCACAATCCTCTATTGTAAAATTAATGCATTTTTCCATACATTAGGTAATAATGATATCAGGGATTTCCCATGCAGGAGAGGTACAATGTCGAGGGTGTGACTCTGAGTGTCAATGACAAATAAATGATTCACGAATGTACGATAATCATAATTCATTTTTTGAAGGGAAAGTCGCCAAATTCACTTTCTATAGGCCTTTCTGGGGATGCTTTTACTAAAGCGCGTGGTTTTTATTTATTTCCTCGTTTCTGAAACTTTGTCGACAGTGAAAATGGGAACGGCGTTGGTTTTTGTTCCAAATGGAAAAAATGCTTTCAAATGTTTGTCTTAATTCTTCCTGGGTTTAATGGGAAAAGGGAAAACTTTCACCCCTCCACTGTTGCGTTTGATATGCAAAAAATCCGAAATCGAGGGGATCTGCTTTTAGAAATCTTGATTCTAATCTTAAATTAAAGCAAAGTTAAAATAAAAACCAAGCTGAAATTAAGTTTTGAAAAAGACGGTTTGATAAAGCGATCTGTTTTGGAAACTGTTTTACATGTGAAATTACAATTAAAATTTTGAAGTGGCATTGATTTTATGTTTTGATTTTGTGTCCAAAGTAAACAAAAGTTTGAAAATGGAAGGGACCCCTGGAGTGCCTTGGACTGAAATGGAGTCCTCCTGAAATCCCAGATGGAGGACTTGGATCTCCTCCGGATGAAAAGCCCTCGGTCGAATCTTTGTGCGATTGGTGACAAAAATGTGGCAGTTGTCCCTGCCAGGCCGAAATTGAAAACAGGAAGAACCCAGGGTCCGATTTCTATTGACTCGACGACGGAGTCACACAATGGGATCAACCATCCATCCAATATGAGCAAAACCAAGGGAAGGATGATCAGTATCCCGAACTTAATCCTATGCTAAACCCTCCAGTCACTCCGGGCCCTTCGATTACCCCCAAAACTGACGTCACCTTCTGCACATTCACATCGGGAAAGAGTCGGGATTATTGGCCAACTTCATTCTTGTCAATGGGCTTCGACCAGGAACACTTCCGCAGTCCAAGGGTCCACAGTGTCAAAATTTCGTCAAAGGTGCGCATCTAAAATCGTTTTTAAAGCCATGTGCGCTGCTTACTACCACCATCATCCACCATACGCACCTCAGCAATGGTCAGGTTTTGATCCACACCATGGAAATTACCACAACAATTACTGGACACCGACACCGTTGGAGCAACAAGAGCACCACCCCACCCCTTCATGTGACATTCCGGGATGCGTCCCATCGCCGGCTGCTCCAGTAATGACAAGCGGTGAGTTTAACAAGGCTAACGGGTTGTAATTGTTGTACTCCTTGAAGGAGGTGATTGTTGTTATTACCTGTAATTTGGGTAGTTTTATTACCCCTTTATGACTTTTGGGACGCTAATGGACATGGCCACTCCTCTTTCGATTATTGCAGAGTACTACTCCCAGCAACAGATGCAAACCCAAGTAGAAATAAAGATCAAGCAGAAAGTAATTGACATTGGGAAATTGACAAAGTTTGATGATGGACATGGACATGGGGGCAGGAGTCAAGGCCAGGGAGTAAAAAATTGGACCCCCAGCCCAGCCGCGTCGTCATCGGAAGTGGAGCTGAGTGGGACAGCGTCACCGTCTCTAGTCAAGGAGGAACAGATGTATCCTTACAGGAAGAAAGGAGAGGCCGTGTCCAGCCTCAGTACTGGGCCAGTCCCACCGATCAAGTATCCATGGATGCGCCTTTGCGGTAAGTCCTGTCGCCATTTTGTTTTCAACCGTTCATAACTGAAACTGCAGCAGGGGAGACACAGAAGGATCCTTCCTCAAGTCACACACCAACATCGAGTCACATTACCTGTAACATTACCTTTCAATTAAAGTTTGCTCCAGGTATTGAGAAAAACGCCGGGTGGCTGGCGTTTTGATTCCACAGCTTCGGTAGGGTCTTGAAAAAATCTCACAGTCGAATTATGCATATGATTCGCTATGTAATTAGAAAATGGAAGTTGCTTTGACCTCTCTGATGGTCCATCTCATTTCCTTGAATCTTGATTTTCCTATAGTGGTCTTTTGAGTCTTATAAATCAAACCGTTGTGTCAGTCACCCATGACATGTGGCAGTTGTACGTTCCGAGTCGGAAGACCCCATACCTGTGCCACGAACACAGGGATTAAATTCCAAAAAAGTCAAGTGTAATCATAAAGGGAGAAAGACCTACAGCCACGGGATCATTCAAGGGACCAAAGCCATGTTAAAAAAATAAAAACTTTCTAGCTTTGCTAAAATTCGTCCACAGTTTATTGCATCCTTCACATGGCTATTCACAACTTTTAATTTAATTTTTGCAATTTTCTTTTTGCAATTTTCAGATGGAGATGGAAATGGGAGTAGCTCTCCGAAACGAACCCGTCAAACGTATTCCCGTTATCAGACGCTTGAGCTGGAAAAAGAATTCCACTTCAATCGCTACCTCACACGGAGGAGACGAATTGAAATCGCCACGACGCTTTGCCTCACCGAGCGTCAAATCAAAATATGGTTCCAGGTATACAAATCTGTGGGATCTGTGATCGACCTGGTTTTGCAATTAATTCATTTCCTGTATATTTTCAGAATCGCCGAATGAAGGCGAAGAAGGACAGTTCCTCAATGAGCTCCAATGCTTCGAGCAAAGGGCCCCCCGTGACCTCTGAAGTCCTCCGTAACCAATCACAGGTCATCCTTGACCCTTCTTCTCCACCTTCTAGTCTCCATGATAATCCTTCCAAGGCCTTCCATTTCCAGAACCTATTCAGCGATCCAGCTTCTGCCGAAAAGTTTATGCAAAGCTTCCGTGAGGGGAACAATAGTCCTTGGTAAATAAAATCCATCGCAGACGTTTCTAGTCTAATTTTCCTAAAAGAAAGTGAAATCGGGTCAACATTTAAACGTGTAAGGTACACACGGGGAGCAGTAGAGTGTCATTTATTGGTCATAACAAAAGGGTTTTAGGACCAGGTAGTAACTTTAAGTCGTATATTATTGGAGGAACAATGGGTTTCTCACCTTGGGCCCTTAAGGGGCTTGTAAATCAATCCAGAAAATCATTTATTTCCATACTGTAAACACACACAGCGGGTTTTAATAAAAATTTTACATCGGGAACAACAGAGTCTGTGAAACTGGAAAACCGAATTATCTGGGTTCATAACCGTTTACGAAGTTTATAAACAGAATTAAAAGTTAAATGGAATTCAATCTAAAGAGGTTTTTCTGCTTCCAATTCTTCCACGATGGACCAGGATGACCTTTTAGCCTGATTGCAGCATGTCATAAAAGTCAATTGAACCGGATCCTTCGTCCCTTTACAAACACTGTAATAAAAACCAAAAGAATCAAAACAAAAACAGACTCCGTTCAAAGGCTGAGAATCCAGTCATTTTAGAACAGTTTCAGTTCAACCACCACGTCTTCAAGATCAAGTCATTTGCATTACGACTGAATAACTGGACCAATCCTTTCTCCGTACGTGTTTTCTTGTATAATTATTGGCCGGCGTGAAAGGTGTGAAAGCTCTGAAATTCCTTTGAATTAAGTGAGGATGTTTGATTAAATTTTTAGTACGTTGTTATGTGATGATAATGGCGGATTGACGTCTTATCGGGAATTCTGTGGAATCTTGTGCAGTGGCTTTGGTGAAAGCAAAGGGCCCTTTCACTCTGTCTCATCAATCACTTTTTCCTCGGGAGTTGACAGACATCTGGAATCCATTAATTACCTATCTCTCTGTCGTCGTTCTCAGACATTTCGTCAACAATGGACTTTTGGTAGTGCTTCCCCCAAGCCTTCAGCTCCAGTGGGAGGAATGTTCTGGAGTCTGAATGGAGATTTGGATTTTGAAGAAACAAAGATTAGAGGAAGTGAAAGTGAATGGAAATGCATTAAAAGGGTCCGCTGGAAGGGAAGTGAAAGTGGAAAGAGTTCAGCAGACTCTGTCGATAGCACAATGGGGAAAGAAGGCCAAGGGAAAACGGAAGACTAAAATCCACTGACAGATTCCACAGAGAGGAAAAGCGGAGAAAGAAAACTCAAATGAATGACTAATGGAAGCATGAATTCGGATTCAGATTTCTTTCACAAAACTAAATTCTAAAAGCCAAACAGCTCAACGGGAAAGAAATACAGAGTGCACATGATAATACTTTGGAAAGTATACAAAAATCTTGGGTTCAAAATATAGGACACATTCAGGAGAAAATCCGGTTTTCATTAGAAACACCGAAAAACCTTTAATCAGTTTGAGTTTTGAGATGCTCTTCTGGATTGTGATTTGCTTAAAACCTTGATTCCTGTGGCCATTTCCATTTTTTTGTAGACGTATCTTTTTGATTATTGTAAGAGACCTTGTCAACTCGAATCATGAGGTGGATACGTCTTTGCTTTTGGGGAAAGGAAGGGGAAGGCCCATTACAATTATTACCAAAAATTATTGCTTTCTATCCGGGAAAGACGCCTTGGCTCCTTTCATTTGATCTAATTCGATCCGACATTTCACAACCCTTCCAAAGACCCTATCACTGCACAAATGCAATAATCCAAAAGCACAAATGGCAATGGAGTGACATCATCCCAAATGCGGAATAACCTCGTCAATTTCTTCTGTACTTTAGGATTCCTTTAAGCCAACTAAAGAGCCAACCCCCTTCATCCAATGTGTGAATTATTTCCCTCGATTATTTGTTTTCTAGAAAACCAGTTTAGGTAAAGTAGGATTCATGACGGTGTGATCTTGACTGAGGATCTTTCTCATCATCCCCCTCGTAAGAAAGATGAAATTTATGAACTGCCAAAGCAAGAGGCATACGTTCTTCCATACTAATCTGCTTCTGCTCCTATGCTACGAAGAAGAAGCAAATTCAACCCCGTCCAACACAGTCAGGGGGATGGGGCGAAACCAATTCTAATTTATGGACTTTGCCACCGAACAATTTTCTCTTTTTAAATTGATTAGAAAATTCAACTGGAAATCAGCTCAAAATCCGCCGTTTTCGTTTCATTTTGGAGCATTAGGTTTTTTAAAATTGGAAATCCTGTTCTAAAACCGTTGATTTTGGTCATGTAATATGGTTTGGGTAGGTTCAGTTCCTTTGGTTGGTTTGTTTCTGTGTTGCGCAAAGGGGCTTAGGCTGGTTGGAGGGTTTGAGAATCACATGGTCCCACTCGTCTCATCCCTTTTCAGTTGAAGCCAGTGCGAGTCTTATAGCCACTTTCCTTGGCAGCTCTAACAACGTTTTCCAAAAAAAACTATTACCAAAAAATGTGCTTGGTGGTGCTATTAAAAGTGTGCTGAAGGCTGAGGCTGAGGAGCAGTCAGTCAGCGGTGGGAGCGACCGGTGGTGGGACGGGTATAATTCATACGAAATTACGTCAAGGCACAACAGTTCCACTCCGTGGTTGGGACAGATCAAAACAACTTTCACCCAGACGCACTTTCACTCAGTTCAATAACTCAATAGCAACATTCAGGGAAAGAAATTTTAGAAGAAATTTTGAGAAGCGGAAGAGAAAGTTCCAATTTGTTGAAGCAATTGCTCACCATGAGGGTGGAGAGAAAGCTGCTCTGGAGGAGCATTTTTGACTGCCGAAATTCAGAGAAAGTTTTCTGAATTTTGAAATTGAATTTGTGAATTTTGGACCATTGTTTCCAAAGTTGATTCTTTGGACTTTGATTTCTCCATGATGAGTTCATATCAGTTTGTGAATTCCTTGGCCGCTTGCTACAGCGGGCAGCGGAGTGGGACTTCGGAGCACGGTCACGGTGCTGGTGGGAGTGGGACTGATTATTACAATAGCGGAAACCCAATTGTAGGCACTTCCGGTCCAAGTGGAGGTGTAGCGGTCAACTATCCTAATTGCTATTCACCACAAATCAGCGCTGCCCCACCTCCCTCAGGCCCAGCGAATTACTACGGAGCGTCCCCCCAGCATCATGTGGCCAATTTATCCAACGGTGCCACCACAGCGGCAGACTATCGTCAGATGAACGGTGTCGGGGCGGCTCCGAATCTCCTGTCCCTAGGAGTCCCAATGGCCACCAATCCCGGGTCAAACAACAACAACAACAACCCTGCTTGTAAATATGAAAGCAAGTACGACCCGCTTTCGGCCGTGACGAGTTTACCTTGTGGGTCACCACAGGACCTCACCACTAACAGTAATGGTTCCTCATCAGCTAGCTCCGTTTGCAGCGCACCGCGGAGTCCACCGCTTCACCAACCAGGTCATCATAATAGGTCAAGTCACAGCCAAAACTCACAGTCGAATGCTTCCTCAAATAATTCCACAAGTCCCAACTCCACGAGTGGGTCACAGTCACAACAATCAGGAAATACCAAAGGATCCACCACCTCCCCACCACAAATCTACCCGTGGATGAAAAGAGTTCATCTCGGAACAAGTAAGCGTAAGGAACATTTTAAATCATCATCTATTCTTTCAATTTTTAAAAAACGAATGTTCAAGTTTAAAAAAAGAAACGCAAGCGTGAGCGTGTTTTTTAAATCTTAGCTTCTACGTCGTTTAAAAATTCTGAGAAGAAAAGTATGAAAATTCATAACGAAATGTACAGATTCTTTCTAGCTTTCTCCTTTCAATGTCTGTTTTTGATTGTTTTTTAATAGCGTATTCCCCCGAATTGTTGTCTAAGGTCATAAAGTGTGATGCGGGGAGTCTCCCGGTGAAGGAGTTGTAAAATGTGGTGAAAGGAGCTCCTTGAATTCTCCGTTAAGACAGATTGAATGGGCTCTTGGGATAAAATATGGCCATAAAAATGTAGTCCCGAGAAAGAATAGAAAGGAAGTGTCTCTTGTTGCGTCTCTCCAGGTTGACTACAGTGATGATGTTGTTATTAGTTATTCATTAGCAACACCAAGAGAGTCCTTCGCATTGTTCCATTTGGCAGATTTATAGCCATAAATACCCAACAGCCCTTTTTAACAAACTTAATTGACCAAGAAGGAATCTATGATATCTCACTCAAGAGTTGAGGCAAGAGCTTGGCAAAGGCCCTTGGAAATGAAGAGGAGGCACGGTGTCCTTAAGTGCTTGTCCTCCCGTGACCAAGGCACCAAGGGCCCTCTCATAAATTACGTGTTACAGCCTTTATTGCGTCAAACGCCAAGAATAGCTTTACACGCTAACCTTTATTTCATTTACAAATCCCTGACCATTTCAATTCAATGGAGAAGGGACGCCAGACCAAACGGCGACGCGTAGGGTCTGCTAAAATTTTGGCATTTTAGGCCTAGAGTTTGTTCTTTTGGTAAGGTCAGTTTATGAGGAAGCTTGTGACACTTGAGTAAGGGTCAGGGATTGTCAAGGGCATAGTCAAGGGTCCTCCTCATAAAAATGCCCTTACGGAAACTGCTCATCGGGGCAATAAGCATCATGAGGTCTAGAAGCGATCTGGCATTTTCCTTCTAGCTAATTACTACCAGAAAATCCGAACGAGGAATTTAGCCTTAGCAGTGTTGCGCCTGAAATTTGCAGACTGTGCGAATTTGCGTGGGTTTTAGGTGTGAGTTCTTTTTTCGGTTTTTTCGGAGGGTGACAGTTGACATGGGTCCGATGGGGAAGGGCAAGGGGATCGATGTTCCTGTTTGCATATGAGAATGAATGGCCCCTGGATTTCGTTTAATAAACCCCCTTCGCTATAACAGACGGAGCTTATTGATTGGGATTATTTGGAAATCGGGGGAAAAGTTGGAATTCGGTTCTGGAAACAATGAACTGTGGGACAATGGGATTGGACATGTGCTTTGCAAAAACCTTTTAAAAATCAATTCACTCTGGAGTGTCATAGGCTCATCGAAACGGACATTCAGAGGATAAAAATTCATTAATCAATGTCAGCATTCCCAGTTAAAAAATTAGTAGCAAAATCTCCGCCGGAAAACTTTCTGAAACCAACCAAGAATGCTACCTTTCAAGCAAAACTGTTTGTTAAGCTTTTATTTAATAATTTCGTTCAAGAATTTTCAACGGTGTCCACTCCGCTTTTCCTTTTCTGTTCATTTTCGTTGCTAGGATGAAGGGTCAAAGGGACAATGGCCAAGCCCCTTTCCTTTAGAATTTTGTAACTCTGATCAACACTCATTGTTTCCTTTTGCATTTCCTAAAAGTCCTCCATGATGGTCGTGTTTTTGATTCTTGTTTGTAGGACTTCTAAGAAGCTGGGTGGGTGTTGTTTGAGTCTCTCAGGTCATTCTCACAAGGGTGACAGTCCCTTGACACTCGTCCAATGGGACCCTTAACTACCCTTTGAAACATCTTCTGTTCCCCATGTGTAGGTCCAATGAGTTGGCAGAAAGTTTACGGAAGGGAGCTGCACCGAAATGGGATTCAATTGAAGCTTTTCCCGAATGCCTGTTTCTCCCTTCCACCCTCGCTGCATTTTCGGTTTTTTGAAGTGACATCCGTGGTAGACTTTTTTCCAATTTGGAACCCCATAATTGTCATCTTGAATGTCGTCGGGTTCTGACTTGAGAAGGGGGATACGCTGACTGCGCCACGGTGAACGGTGGAAGATGAAGAATTCCCTGTGCAAGGCTCATTATGAATGTTAAAATTCTGTGTGGAATAATCATCCCTGGATCTTGCTTTTCAGGATGATAAGGATCTCCAATTGGGCTAAGGAAACAATCTCCGCATGCACAAGCAACTGCGCTTTTGTGTATAAATTCATTTCGGATTTTGATCCCGTGTCCAAGTATTCAATTACCAATGACAGGGACCAGAGGTTATGTAAATTACACGGTGCAGTATTTTTTTTTATTCTCCGAAACCACACAACTGGTTAGCTTAGAGCACCTGCTGCCAGCGACTTGTCTCCAAGAGCTTAAAGACTTGTTGCCACTACCATAATTGACGACGGTCCCACCATGTGGTAGTTTTTAGCTTTGCGAAAAGCTACCGAATTTGGATTTTTGGAGGTCTCATTTCCTCTCATTGCGGTGGAATGAAACTGACACGGGAGTTCAGTGACATTCCCTGTCAAGGTTTCAGATCTAGTTGGTGAAAAATGAACATTCAGTCACTTCACTCAAGCAGAATTACAAAGGGAAGAAAACACGCGATATAGGAATTTTCACTCTTTCCTTTTCTGTGTGAGGAAACCTACGTTGGGAGCTTCAACTGTCATAAGCACCGCCGCGGTGGTGGAAGCATCCTCACACAATCACAATGGAACCGACGCCATTCCCATGTACACGATTCTAAAATTTCAAGGCTGTCAAGTCGAGACTTTGAGTTGGAAGATGACGTCCGTCATTCCATTTTTGTTTCAGTTCACATTCACCGTGTCTCGGCTTCTGCACTGGGGTGATCATTGGATAAGAAAAAAGGTTTCAAAACTTTGGTCGAAATGACAGTTTGTAGTCAAGGGCCCTCCAGCATTTTAATTTCTACTGTCAACTTTATGAGTAGGTCTTGTCAAGGAGTCGAAAAGTTGACAGCCGCCGTGGCGGCGGAGGAAGTTTTTGCAGCTCTATAAAAAACGTAAGGCTCGAGTCCTGGGTGAAAGTACGGTGGAGAAAGTGCGTACGTGAGTTATGGCCTTTGGAGAAGGTCAGTGTCACCCGGAATGAAGTCATAAATTGGCCAATGATTCCTCAAATGACAATTTCCAGACCATAACCTTCATGCATTCTGACTATAGCAAGCTAATTTCAGTTTCCTAAAAATCCCTGGTTTTGTTGACGCCCTGGAATCCTCTGACTATGGAGAAGCGTAAGCAACAGCGGGTCAGTAAATCACTATTTTCGTCAAGAGGAGCTTTAGTTGGATTTAACGTCTTTTGGTTTCCCTTCTTATCGCATCAACATCTATCTTCTTCCAAGGAGGAATAAAAGTAGCGGTGGTCAGGAGCAAGCACCAGCGGTGGCACCGTGGCTGATTTACTCACACCTCCAAGTGTCATGAAGATCCAGGCTCTCCTACTCCGTGGCTCCTAAAAATAATCTACCAGGGAAAGAGACGCGTGTCAAAATATTGAGACACAATTAACATCTTACACTTTGAGAAGAAACAGCTCAAATCCTAAAGCACCATCATTCAGATAGGAGAAAATAATCAAAAAAATCCAGGTTTAATTAGGATCTAGGAGCTTGATTAAAAATGTAGAGAAAGTTGTTTGGATTAAAGTTTTGAATGGAGAAATTGAGTTAAGTTTTACGCCGTCCAATTTTTAGGTTCTGAAGAGCTAGGAATTAAATTCAGCAAATAGTTCACTTCCCTTCTTGAATCAAAATTCCCGATCTGGTTTTTTTAGAAAGCGATTTTGAATGCACGGGGTTTGATAGACCTGGCATTTTGTTGAAGGTGGATTTTCGTTGAGTAGATAAGGTGGATGATGCAAGTGGCACTAATGGAAATCCATGTGTCCCATGTCCCATGTCAGTGACAATGGATTCTCCGTTGACATGACATGACATGACACCCTGAAATGAAATCCCCACCTTCTCTCTACCTTTCCTCTTTCAATGAAATCCTTAAATTTTAATGCATTTTCCCTCCTCATCAGGTACGGTGAATGCAAATGGAGAGACGAAGCGTCAGCGAACGTCGTACACTCGCTACCAAACGCTGGAACTGGAAAAGGAATTTCATTTCAATCGCTACCTCACACGGAGGAGACGAATTGAAATCGCACATGCCCTTTGCTTGACAGAAAGGCAAATCAAAATATGGTTCCAGGTAAGCTAATATACCAGACTCCAGTTTCAGACTTGTCCCATTGACCTCGATGCTGAAGCCCAGTTGAACTCATGTCACAAATGATTCCTTAGCATAACCTCTAGCTATACTAATTTGTTCAATTCGTATTTACAGAATCGTCGAATGAAGTGGAAGAAGGAGCACAAAATGGCGACAATGAATGCCCTCCCACATCATCAAATGGGACCACCCCACCATCATATGGCTCTTGCCCACCATCATCCCCACCATTTGGGACGCGTTCCCGACAGCTACAGTTTCTAATGACCTTCCCACTGCCCCTCATGATTAATTTCACAATTAAGTTTCTCCCTGGTGCTTCAGTTTTTAGAATTTAGATTTCCAAGGCCAATGGCCGCCGCAGCAGTCGCATTTCTTTTTCTATTTTTCCCCTGCGCCGGAGCCAGAGCAGAGTATTGGCGACCATTCCAAGATTTCAACCAATGGGCGATGACCTTGGGCTCAACAAAGGCAACAAACAAAGGCCAGATTTTACCTGTTTATAATACTCACGTTAATTTTAGCTGACACAGGGGTCACAAAGGTCAACTTTACCTTTAGCAGTATTCAAAGCAACAGCTTTAGATGAAATTTAGAAATCGTATACAAATTCAATTTTCGTATACGAATTAATTAGGATTTTAATTTTAGGTTTAGGAATCCATCTCACATTCAAAGAATCTCATAAACGTACACGTGTATACGATTAACCTTAAGGTTAAAGGTCAAGTTTCTTTTCCCTGAATCTTATTTTAAAGCGAGATTCATTTTAATGTGCTGCTAAGAATGGTAATTTGCCAAGGGAGTTTTGATTTTCTAATCCATGTGTAATTTGTGATGTGATGTATACATCGTTATGATACGTATAAAGGCTTCAAAGTGTACAGGTGTAGAGGTCAAGAGAGGTCACAGGCATAGGCAATTTAGTTACCAATTAACTATGTATTCAACTAAAATTCGAATTCGAAGCAACTTAGGACAGTTTGTTGCCAAAAATATTTATTTGCAGCAGTATTTTGATAATTGCGATTTGTAGCTTTCGTTTTTGAAAAAATTGTTTAGAAAACTATTCCTGATTTCCGCATTTTTCAACGGTAATCTAGTCAGAATTTTTGAAAAAAAAAATGAATTCGGCTAGCTGAATTCCTCCACCGTTTGAAACAGAAATATTTTAAGGCCTAGGTAAAACATTGAATTCCGATTGGTTGATGATGATGCAAAAAGTGGCTAATTAAGAGAAGCTAATTTACAGGAAATAAACGTATAATCCCGGTGAAGACATTTGCATTACAAAGCGTTAATAGAGTGCGAATTATTTGCGACTGTTGGGAGCTAGGCCAATTCCCCGTGTAATTCCCTTTACGTCTCCAATGAGGGATTACGACTCTATCACACAATGAAAACGTTCATGATTATTCCGGCCCAATTGAAAACTAATTTTAAAACAAGACAGAACAGGCACTTCCTGCTAAGCTATAAATAAAACAACGGCGACCGTCTAATCTTCAGCTATCCTCACCGGCACACAGATTGGAAGCATTAGGAATCTCAGGACACGAAGTCTTTGCCAATAATTTTTTATTCTTCGGAGGGGGGTCCAATTTGTTTCCCCTTGTACCCGGTTCCAGGAAAATGAGGAGCTCGAGATGTTTATAAAGCCATAATTCTCGGGAAGTCGGAAATAATGAAAGCTAAACTAGGAGGAAATTGGAAAGCTTTTTAAGTTGTTAGCACATCATTATGAACTCCATGACAGACATTTTCATTTCATATTAGGCGGACATGACACGCCCAGCACCAGGTCAAATTGAATTTAAAATTTGGAATCTAAAGAATGGAAAATCTAAAGAGCTGATGTGACTTTGGAATGATCTCTGCGCTTAACTCTGATTCTAGAAGGGTACCCTTAAACCCTTTGTTAATCTTTCTGCGTCCCTTTCTCAAGGGCTCAAATGTCTCCAAAAAGGACTTCAATGAGGAATTCCTAAATTCACTTTCAGTAAGACACGTTCAAAGATACGGCAAGGCTTGATGACTTTGAAGGGACAGTGACATTGACAATCCCTATCCCTGGACTGGGGATGGCCTTGTGACATCCTCTCGACCAATCAGAATCGTCGGTGAGTCTGAAACCTGACAATCGGCCTTTTCCTTTTATACATTTTGGGATTTTACCGAAATTTTTCTATTTGCAGGCTTAGGTCAAGGGACTTGTGTGCATTAGAGCGGAAGCTGTGGATGAATTAGTTGGAATTACGGAAGCGTCCTCATTAATCATCGTTTGTTTTCTTCATTTTTGTAGGTCATCTGACGGGGCGGGGCAGAAGGGGGGAGCGTGGCTGTCCGTCCATGGCATGGCTCTTGATGGACAGATTCGATTGAGAATCCATTAACCAAGGGACTTCCTTCCAAGTCAAGTCGAATCGGAGGAAAGAACCGGAGGTAGGTGGAAGCGTCAAATTTTGATCGATCGGATTGTATTGTAATCTCCAGAGTCCCGGGTATTTTAGACTAAACGCCGGTGGGGTGGAAGAGCAAACAGCCGGAGATTCAGAGTGGTAGAGCTGGATAATGGTATGAAAATAGGGAACTGGGAAACATGACAACATCAGCCATCAGCGATCGGAGAAAACCCGGGTAGGAGAAGGACCTTCTATTCAGAAAACCCCGAAAGTAGAAGCTCCCGTGTCACTCTCCTTCAAAAATTAAATGATGGATGAAGGCCTTCGCCTTCCTTCCTCATGAACAGACTGACAGCCTCCGCCTTAACAAATCCATTCCACCCACAAACAAGGGACTGCTGGGGAAATGCAAATAATCCGAATAGGAAACACACCCGAGAAAGGAAGCTAATCCATCCTAAGTGGACAACTTTAATTTTCAATTCAATCAGATCCAGCAGAACACAACCGGGTAATGATCACATCGCATGTCAGCCACTCTCCGGCCAAGGAAGGAATTCACATGGACTCTGAGCTTTTGCAACACAAATTCGCACTTTCCCTATTAACTGGACTAATTAAAAATCTAGCTTAATTAATTCTTAAAATAAACTTTGCGTAATTCAATTCTAGCTGAGTTCCTATGCCTTAAGCTAAGGATTTTATTCGACAATTTTTTCTCTTAGCGTTTTCCCCATGCTTCCCGTCTTGTAATTCTGTTCGTTTTTCGAAGCTCGTCCAGTCCCATCTTGACAGGCTTTGTTTCGTTTTCCATTTCGTTGAAATTGAATCTGGTGAAAACTGGAAGAAGAAAAATGTCGACGTCTGAATGGATGAGTGAGTAAGTCGGAAAACAATTATGTAAATTCAGCCTTCCGTTGCTCAAAGTATTCTTTGTTCCGAGTACATACAAGATGAATGAATTTTCTAAAAAGTGAGTGAAAATAATATTATCAAGTTCCATGGCCTTACACGTAACCCTGAAGCGTGTGGGCCACTCTTCTCCAGCCCTGGGTGAAATGCTGGAGAAATTGAACGGAAAATTCCTTTTGTGTACTGTACTTTGGGAGTGGAGTGTCGAAAACAAATTTGGAATGGAAAATTGCCTTTTCCCCGGACGCGTCCTTTTGGCTTTCACAGGAGGGGAAGACGATCAGTCAAGTGAAAGGCGTAAGTGGAAAACATTTAAAATTGCACAGAGCTAATACCCACCAAATGGAAATCAAAAACTCTACACAGGAACCTCATCATCCAGCATCTCAACCATCTTCAGACTAAAAGTCAAAGTTTGTTTTTCTCCAAATCGAAGATTGACAAGTGAGGGGAAAGAGGATGGGATCCAAGTGTCAAGATCCAGTCAGACGAACGGAATTCCAGATTCAATTTTCACTCTCAGACCTTTAACTCAGAACTTTAACAATTTTCGAGAATCCGGGCAGCGTTAAAAGTCTCGGGATAATCACTGAAATCTTCAGTCCTTATTCCACAGCTGCCTATTTTTTGTCATTTGAATTTGAGACGTCAGAGTTGGCCACAGAAGAGAACTTGAGGAAGGATTCGGATTGACATGACGCAGATGAGGAGAAAAAATGTCACCGGATTTTAATTCAGATGCTGCCGACAACGTCGCCGTCAAAGGGAAGCGGTGTGGATTCAAAGTCGCGGCAGACGAAGATGCAGAAAACGCCTACGGTAAAACACACCGCAAAGGCCAACCTCGTTAATACGTCTGTACATCTTAATTAATATCCTATTAACTTTTCATGATTCCGCTGCAGGAATTCCGTCTGACACCAGAGTCCGCAAGCGATGACGAAAGCTGTCATGAAGCGGTTTTGACATCTCTGTCATTGTTTCTAAAGGATGACGAGGTGACAGGACTTTGCTCATAAAAGCATCTCACACTTCCAAACTCCAGGAACAATGTCCATTGTTGGAATTAATCACAAAAGTCCCCTTTTAATTCTTGTGAAACTTTTTCGTTAATGAAAAGGGAGTGGATGCGTTAATAATAGGGAAGTTTCTGATTTGATTTCGGGGCCACTTTCACCCGGGGAGAAAGTGCAGGGGACAAAACAAGGAAGAGCGACAGGCCAAGTTGATTTTGGCTTGATAAATTGATTATTGATTACACTTCTGCCACCCAGTCAAGAACGAAAATCAAAGGGAAGGAGGCGATGAAACTTTCGCAATTTTGGCCCACCACCACCTCTAATGCAATCTGCAGTGGCTACTCTGCAAGTCATGGGAGTGGGGAACCAATGGGAAAGAAGGTCGACAAAACCACAATGGCCGAAAATGGGGTTTGGGCCAACAATGGAATCCATTTTCCCTTCCTCAACTTATAACAGCCCACTTGTCAATCAAAACTCGGCAAAGATTCCTCAGGTTCGAAATAACTGGAAACTAAACAGGCTTTTGAACAGCATTTGGAATTAAAAAATGGACCGACTTGGATATCTGAAAAATTAAATCATCAATCTAAATATTTTAAAATTTCATTGGCCAAGCATATCTTGATTGCAGCGTTGTCCGAGAATAGTGGAAATCTCGTCGAATTTTTTCAAGCAGAAACCAACACCGTTGAGAATCTTCCGATCGTCTTTCCATTCAGAATTATCGTCATCCTCTTTGCTTTTGAAGTCGCGGGTTTCATCAGGAACGGAAGTTGTGGATATTTCGGCATCTATTCCGTTTCTGTTCCAGTTAGGAGGGAGCTGAACCCTGACCCTTCTCGACCTCAAATCACGCTTGGTCCTGGAAGTAAAACTTATGAAATCTTATGGTGCGTCTGTAATAAAATGGAGGATGATTTGTACCGGCGTCTGGAGCCTGAGCCCGTAGCAGGGCGAGCGAGATCCCAGGGATATGCGGATACATAACGACTTGCTGTCACACATCGGTTGACATTGGTTAGAATGTAGTCCAAGTCCCCAGCAAATCCACTGTAATCCACCGGAAGTGAAACATTACGATACCTGAAACCATTAAAACTGCAGTTTAGTTAAACCTGCAGAATAAGTTTGTTAAAAGCACTCGGCTAGCGTTGACCTTACCACATTTTGTAAATATCATTGGTGAATACGGGAGTGACCAAGGTGGTGAAGCGATGATGGTCGTTAAAGTACGGGCTAAAATCAGCATAGCAGTAGGAATGAGCGTTGACTATTATCTTCCAAACGGTTTCAATCATTGGCTCAAAACCGATGACCTTGAAGACTTCCGGAATGAGTAATGGCCGCTCGACATTTCTAAACATGACCTTTGGCGTTTCCTATTTTAATAGAATTAAAATTCTATTTCAATTAGTTTGTAACGATTTCCCTTACGCGGAAGGAACATTTTGTAGACCCTTTGAATCGAAAGGGCTCTGCTCTCTGTAAACAGTTTTCCAGCGAATGAAGAATCCTTTGGAACTCTGAGCTGGTCGTAAAAGGTGGTTTCCAGTTGACATTCTTCTGTTGAATGTTGACGAACGTATCCATCGCCATATTAAAAAACTCATGCCGGACGAGGTCACCGCAGGTCCTTTGCATTATGGACTTTGACACGTTCAAGAGTTGGAGGATTTGTGTCGGCGGCTGGACTTCAAGGTCATCGTCTCTCTTCAGATTAAGTACTTCCAGTATTTTCTGAGAGTGGTACGACCATAACTGCTCCATTACAAGCGAGTTTGAATCGGATTTGCTAAAGACAAGAAATGTTTCTTCGCTGAGCTCGACTTCGGGCAGTGGGGGCTGAATGGGTTCAGGTTTCTGCGTCTTCTGCTCTTCCTCAGCGTCCGTTTCGTCTTCGACTAGATTGACGCTGGCAGGGAAGTTTGCGGATTCATCAGCAACTTGAGCTTCTTCGTCTTCTTCTGGACCAAAGTTGACATAAATTGGGACTTCGGGAGTAACTAGAGGCTCAAAATTAGCTGAAGATTCAGTTGTAGACGGAGCCGGAGTTGAAGGAGGAGGTTCAGTTGTTCGAGGTACTGCATTCGGATCGCTGGGGAAATCAATGAAAATCCGTGGGTTTTGAATCGGTGTTGGTGACTTCTTATCCCGTTGTGATTCACCCATTTCTTCTTGGGGACTAAGGCGAAATAACTCGGCTGACAATTCATGACCTTGCACTGCGACCTGAGTCTCCCGAGTTGCAGCGACACTTGCCACCGCTCTCTTCTTAAAATCCAATGGATCCAACTTTGCATACTTCTCCAGCACCCGGATGTGAGTGCATGTTGACTCATCTACAACAAAGTTTTGATTCAATTAGAATTCACTCACTTCCCTATTCCATTCCTATTCCCTTCATATACCATTGGCTTCATTGTAAAATTCACATCGATGAGGCTTCACATCCAGGAGTTTTCCAGCACATCCTGTTTCGAATGTGTTGATTTCTTGAATCTGGACATTTCTGAATTCACAGAAGACAGAGGAGCCCCGCTTATGCCCTAGTTGGCTCCAGCGCCCAGGTTGTCTTGAATTGAGACAAATCTGAGCCCCTACTTTGTTCATCAGCGTCCATGATGGATTGTTTGAAACAAACGTCGTCACATTGTTCACAGTGACACGGGTGTTTCTGTATACTTTCAATTTCACATGGTTCTCTGGTCCGTCAAAGACTGTCAGCGTCGGGTCATGAACACGGAGGGGGTTGCTCCAAAGCGTTACATGCTTCACCTAAAATGAAAAATGTCATTAACTTTTGTATCTGTACCACTCTGCCTCTACATTTTGAAACTAACCCAAAATGGTTGCATGACAAAGCAATGGTCGTCTCCAGCGACTACTTTCACCGGTGGGGAACACCAATCCTCGTAAAAGGCCCAGCTACAATAAAAATTGAAGCAGTTAATCAGTTTTTATTGATTAAATCAACTTACACTCCAGTGACACAGGCACAGGAGAAGCGCTCATGCTTTGCAAAAGAAATCCCGACAGGGCAGTCTTTGCCTTGGACTTCATGGCGCTTTTGACCTTGGAATAAAATCAGCTTCGCCCTTCCTTGGCCTTCAGGCTTTAACTTGACACCACTGGCCAAATACTGGAAGCTGAGGACGAAATAAAACGAAAAGGAAAGAACTGACATTGCATTGGGGAATGACAATTAATTTGCAAATTAGGCTATAAAATTCCAGGGCTTTTTGATATTGGCACATTGCCAATTAAATTCTTCTTAGAATTCAATTCGCAATTTGCAATTAAATCCAAACATTGGCTTTCGTTATTTTGGACTAAACGCTCCGACGCCACTCAAAATTTGAAGAAAAAAAAGTCAGAAATTCTGCCTGATTTTAAACAGTTCAAATCCGAGAATTGACGAATTCTAGAAATGTGGACTAAAATTCTGCCTGATTTTAGTTGGCTTTTGCCTCCAGTTTTTATTTTTTCTGAATCACACAATTCTTACGAAATTGCCTTCCGTAACATTTTGTATTTTTTAGAAATGACTAAAGCTCTCCGCCCTCTTCAAAATTTTAATGACGGACATTGGGAAAGAAACAATTAATTGCCAATAATTTATAAACTTAAAATAAACCCAATTCCCCCAAAAGACCTGGACAGAGCATAATAGTGGGACAAGTCCAATAATCTTGAAAATAGAGAGTTGCTTTGCAAGTGACATTTACCTTTGAAAAATGCAAACTTAATTTGCTAAAGATCCTAATGCTACACTGTGTGTCTGTGTGGGAAAGTGATCACAATAAGTTAAACCCCCCTAGTATTGGCATCCCCGTCCCCCCCCCCCCTCATCAAAACAAAAACAACTAAACTTAAGTATCTTGTTAATCTTCTCTGTTCTTTTTTGGTTTCTTGGTTAGAGTAATTGGTCGCCTGCGTTTCAACTAACGTCCATGTTCAATTATTGTTGGGGTTTGACAGTCTCCTTCTTCAAGGGCTCTTGAGCCTTCACAGGTTCCTTTACTCCATCTTTCTTCAACGGTTCCTGATGAACTTTTACAGGCTCCTTTACAGTCTCGGGAACTTTGACTGGGTCCTTGACAATCTCCTGAACTTTAACTGGCTCCTTGACAGTCTCCTGAACTTTAACTGGCTCCTTGATAGCCTCTTTCTTCACAGGCTCTTGAACTTTGACAGGTTCCTTCACTGTTTCCTTCACAGTGTCTTTCACTGTAGTACGAATGGAACCCTTTCGCTTCTTACCCGTCTATAAATCAAAATTGATTTAGCCATGATTTCTTAGAAACTTGTCATTTTTACCTTTTTGGTGATAGTTGCCTTTGTTTTAACTTTCCTTGCGGACTGTGCAAGACGAGGTCTGTTGAACTCGTGTGGCTTCTTCACACGGTAGATTCTGACTAACCAGTGTTCAGAAGTGTACGCCTCTTCCAGGTAGGTCAAGTCAATGTCCTTTTTCCCAATGACAGCATTACGCGTCCGGTCAAATCCAGTGTAGCCGCCAATCTAAAAATTTTTCGTAATTTCCATTACCAGAATGAACCAATGAAGTCGATTTTATCTTTTTTTGGATTTTGGACTTACTCGAACATCTCCAAAGCGATAGTAGGAGAGCTTGTACATGAGACAATTGAGCATCGTCTGTGATGCTTCTTCGTCAACACGGTACTCCCCTTTAGCCGTGAAATAATCAGTTTCCTAAAAACATTTTCCAATTTACTTACCCAAATTCAATGTAATTTTTGGAAAATTAAACCATATCTTATACTTACCCGAATGTCTTGCGGATGTTCTCCCTCAGCGATTCGAACCATCCAAAGGAACTTGTTGATGTCATCCCCAGAGTAGCCGATGAGACCACCGAAGATGACCAAGACATAGTCCACGTCCAAGCTTGTCATAATTTCATATGCCTTTGGTTCTGTGCTCGACATGGCCTTTCCCACCTGTCAAAGAGATGAAAAGGTCAACAATATGAACACAAGGAAGGGGATAACTTTTTTTTTATGTACCAAAGCGATGTGGCTGTTGTTCCAAGTATTGTTGTCCACAAGTGTGGTCCGATTCCCCATTCCCGCTATCTGATATCCATAATCCCACCATGACATGATTCTTGCATTCTCGTCGGTATTTTGCCACAGCCAGAAGTAAGCTTCCCTGAAGTCATCCAGGATTTGTCTCCCACTTTGATCGTAAGTAGCGAGCACAACGCTGGGGCTGGAGTATGCATTTGAAGTTACCCAGGTGCAATGAACAGCGAAGAGAAGGAGAATGAAGAGCACCGCAATTAGGACGATGATACGGAGATTTCCACCCACGGAATTCTCATCTTTGGTCTGCTCGTGAGGCATCTTACGAACCTTTCCTGCCTGGGAACACAAAAAAGATGTAGAAAATTCTTCAAAAAAATTCACAGGCGAGGGAAATGAAAACGTACCTCGTCGTATAGATTGTCATTTTTTCCAGACTGATCTCCTTGTGGATTTTCCTCATCCTTCAGGTAGATTTCAAAGAGAGATGAGAATGCAATGGCGGCCAAGACACAGACAACTGGGGTTAATGTCAGGATCAGACGCACCTTTTAAAAATATATCCAATCAGTAAGAAAACAATGGATTCCAATCCCGCATGTGAAAAACAGTAAACTCACCATCACACCAGCAAAGTAAGCAGCAAAAAGCGCATACAGGATTACTAAATTGGAATAAAATGAAGTTACATTGAATTCAAATTAGGAAAGTAATTCGTTTGCACTTACTGAATACACGCTCATCGTTGACCTTTTTGATGCAGTACCAAATCCCAACAGGAAAGACAGTTACAAGGATGTGGAGGTCAAAGAAGAGAGAGAACCAGGTTGTCGGTTGATGCTCGGACACAGAGGCAATGATCGGGATGTGAATTTTGGCATAGCCAGTGTCCCAGAGAGAGTAGAAACGCCCACTCCATGGAGCAACTACACCAGCATAGGTCAGGCCGACCACTGTCACAAATACAGCCCCAGCTGCTACTCCACTTGCCAGGAGAAAGAAATGACGAAATTCGGATTTGCTCAGGAATCTTTGCAAATACTTGAGAAAGGCGACTGCATTCAGCAGGGCAAACACACCTATGGAGGAAAAATTGATTAAAAAATATTCTTCTTGAAACTTCACAAGTAAAAGTGTTTACCCGCAGAGGCCATATGCTCACTCGTCCGTACTGGTTGGAATCCAACGAACGGGATTTGCATGCTCATCAACAGTCCCAGGATGAAGAATGTGGTATAAGCAGTGTAAATTCGATATGAGAATCTTCCCATCAGCAACAGAACAAAGACATGAAGCGGAATCAAATTGATGATGAACACTAGAGACGAAAAGGTCACATTTAGTACTTGGTGATCAACAGTAGGTTTAGGACTCACCGTAGCCTCCCCAGGCTGACACCATGTAAAAGTACGACAGTGCCGTCGCCACTGCCCAGAACACGGAGCCAGACTTGACCGATCGAACCCAAAAGTAGTAAGTGAGTTGTAAGGCAAAGATGGCAATGCCCTCATTGTCATAAGAGCCTGCCACTGATCTGCTGATGTAGCCAGGAACGATTGCAATGAAACCAGCAGCAAAGAGCCCTGCTCCTGGGGACCATATCTCCTTTGTTAGAAAGTATGTTGCGATTGCTGTGAGGCCACTGAAAAGAAAACAATCATGTCAATTTATACTCCCCTACTTAAATTCCAGGTAGTTCCTGGCTTCTACTAATATAGTGCAGCCATTTGGCCACGTCCTTTTGCCACGTCATTTACCTAAAGACTGGTGCTAGAAATACGCAAATGTCCCGAATGTGGACAGGAATGTTGAGCAATGAGAGAATGTAGTGGATGGATCCGGATGTGATCATGAGTCCGGGGTAGACCGTACCACCAACGATCCGACCCAGTGGATACCAGGCACGGTCATCAAACCAGTTCAGGAACTTGTAAAAATCATGCTCCACCATGTAAGCCGTCGCCCGGTAATTGAACCTAATGACACAAGAAAAGTATTTAGCCATGTCTAGCAGCATGTCAATAAGTGAGTAAGTTTACCATGGATCAAATTCATGGATGATTGACTCGAATCGAATGACAGAGAAGAGCCTTGATAGGAATCCAGTGAGCCATGCAATGGTAAGGACAGCAAAGGTGATGAGGCTGAGTGAGCCCACGTATTTGGTATTGCTACTTGACCCTCCCGTTGACTTGACATGATTACTCGAGTGGCCCGACTTGGACTTGGACGAATGATTGTTCTTGGATGACGTGGAGGCATTAGAGTTGCCACTGGTGGAGCTTACCATGGTCAAGGTCACGTTGTTGATGACCCAGGTGTAGGAGGTCAGCTGTCACTTGGGATGTCAATTGAATCCACGAAAACCACAAATAAAAACGCCGACAGGAGACAACAGATTTTTTGTGGTGACACGCAGACGAATGAGAAAAAAATCCAAAGGAAAAGTCCACGTATCAATCCCAAAAGGAAGCCCAGCAGAGGGCAGAAACCTCACAAAACAAACTCAAATTCTAAAATTCTAAAAATTCTAAAATTTTTGGAAAAATTTGCATCATTTGTAGCCATTTTAAACTGTGGTGCTGACAGGATGTATTTTTCTAATGGTAATTGAATGATTGTTTATAAAAATGGATCATTTGAGTAAGCTCCATTTCAATTGGTCTTTTGCAGACTGGAGAACTTGGGCCACTGTCTGCTCACCGATTGGAATGTCATCGGAACGAAGGGCTACACGCTGGACAACTTGGGCAGGATCCGCTTCCAAAATGATTCTAATAAAAAAGCACAAAATTAAAACCCAATTTATACTCTGACTAGCAATTTTTGATTATAAAGGTCACCCTTCATCGCAAATCTCGTCCATCGCTAGCATCACCACGTCTAGATTCTCCATTAGATTCTTCTTTTCAACATTCTTCCGGAGGATCTGGCTTATGGAATCGTAGAGGCAGTGCACTACGCTGAGAAGGACCAGCTGGGAAATAAAATGTCAAAGGGTTAAATGCCATTTGACAATTGATTAAGTAAACGTAAATTGGAATGGAGTACAAAATCCAGCTCAAGACTCGCAGTGCCAAACTCTCTCAAGCTCAATTACCTCATTGTCATTGCATGACCCCACAACATAGAAGAAGAGGTCAACGTTGTTCTTGTAGAGAATAGTGAGCCCATCGAGCATAATGATTTCAGAGTTGGCCCGGTGTGTTTTAGAAAAAAGGTTCTTCTCGAATGCCTTTTGTTCCTTTACCGATGGGAATGACTTGGGGTCAAAGTACTTGGCAAGGATACGGTTCCCGTCATTGTCCATGATAATCATGCCCTTCACTACGTACAGCGTAGGCTCCTAAAATACAAAAACAAAGTGGGCTTAGCTCATGACCCTTTATTTAGGTTTAGGACCCTTTTGGATTGATGATTCAGATTCAGAAGTGCCCTAACTTACAAGAATGTTCGTTTGACCTTTGACATTTAGTATACAAGTATACTTACCAACAACGAAGTCTCCATCATCGTGATTTACGTGGGATTAATCGGTTGATTAATTGATGAAAAAGGAGAGCAGAAAATGTAAATAATAAATGACAGGTGACGTGGACCGGGTTTTCAAAATCCACAGAATCCGCCCATGCTAAACACCAGCTGAAAATATTTACAAAAATCCTTTAGATTCTGAAAGGAAAAAACCAGTTCTAGTCCCAGGAGAATTTGCGATGAAGTCTAAAGATTGACCTTTCTGTTGACCTGCTGACATTGTGACCGTGTCAAGTCAACCCCGCTTGTGTCCACACACGATGATGAGACCGGAAGAAATTGGAACCCACTTGGAGTCCCTTCGACCCTACTGCCTTACAATACAAAAAGTGGTGTTGTATGAAACCAGATCGGTAAGTTATTATTGTATGTAGTTTTATTTGACCTTCTGCTGACCTGTTGATTTCCTTCCAGAGATTCTTCATAGTTGGTTCGAATCAAGGAGAGACGAAATTCCGGGTGTTGAAGATTGACCGAATGGAATCCAAAGAGCTTGTGGTTGTGGAAGACCCGGCGCAGTACAATGTCAAGGAAATCAAGGAACTCCTGTCGACACTGGCGGCGGGGTCAAGCTACTCTAAATCCGGACCAGGGAATCTGGCAAAGACGATCTCTGCCTTTGGGATCCTCGGGTTTATCAAGTTCCTCGAAGGATATTACATTGTACTGATAACAAGACGTCGGAAGATTGCGACGATCGGACACCACGCCATCTTTAAAGTAGAAGACACTGCCTGCATTTACATTCCATTTGGAGGACTCTCGAAGAACCCGGATGAATTAAGATACTTGAAGCTCTTCCAGAGTATCGACTTGTCCAGCAACTTTTACTTTACGTAAACGATCAAACTGTGGAGTTCCTTTGTCAGAGTGGATAATCTGTGAAGGATATTTTGTTTCCAGGTATAGCTATGACTTGACCAACAGCTTGCAGTTCAACGCTTGTCCTCCAAAGAACTTGGCTTTCGTCGGGTCAAAAACCCAAAACCCAAATCTGAAGTAAAAAGATCAATGATGAACCTGTAAGGGAATTTGTGTATAATTTTAATATTTTTATCTTTTTTCTCCTACAGCGCACAAGGCATTCGAAATTTGGTGAATCGGAAATTCGTATGGAACGCCAAACTCCTGGAGCCGATAGAGAACTTATTGCATCCTGACTGGATCCTCCATGTCACCCACGGTTTCATAGGACAGTCCAATGTCTCCGTTTACGGAAAAGCGGTGTACATGTGCCTCATAGCAAGACGCTCGACCCAATACGCCGGAACCAGATTCCTAAAACGCGGTGCAGATTTCGAAGGTCATGTCGCCAATGAAGTGGAAACGGAACAAATTGTGTTTGACTCGAGTGTCTCTTCCTTTGGCCGTGGACGGTTCACGTCATTTGTTCAAATGCGTGGGTCCATCCCTGCTCACTGGAGTCAAGACATTTCCAAAATGGTCCCGAAGCCACCCATCGGTCTTGACATTCCTGATCCTTTTGCTGAAACTGCGGGGAGACATTTCGGATATTTGCTACACCGTTACGGAAGTCCACTTGTGGTTCTCAATTTAGTCAAGAAAACAGAACGAAGGAAACACGAAAGTATCCTGACAATGGAATATTTAACGGCAATTACGACACTGAATCAATTCCTTCCACCGAAACATCGGATCTACTACATTGGATTTGACATGGCCCGGACGAACAAAACGTAAAAGGCAAACCTTAAATGCTGAAATATAAATCTTTTCAAACTAATTTTTTTTAGGAAAGAGAAGGACGTGATGGCCAAATTAGCACGGATTTCGGAAGAAGTCATCAGAAGAACAGGGTTTTTCCAAACTCATCCAAAAATGGTTTCGAAAATTGACGACATTTATGAAGCTGAGGTACATGTCATTACAGACGTGCTTCAGCAATGTTTTAACTAAAAGTGTTTATATTGATGGTATTTAGACGAACTCTGACCTTTTCGGACGGCGTCAAACAGGCCTTGTGAGAGTGAATTGTGTTGACTGCCTGGATAGAACAAACACGGCTCAATTTGCAATCGGGAAGTGTGCATTGGCTCATCAAGTAAAAGCTTTCTCAATTCACAACCTCAAATAATTGTTAATTTTTGATTGAACGCTCATTTTTTTCCATTGCAGTTTCGAGCACTGGGACTCTTGGGTGATGACGTTGATTTGGAATTTGAGTCTGATGTGATACGAATGCTGGAAGAATTGTACGAAGATCACGGGGATACTTTGGCTTTGCAGTACGGAGGTTCCCAGTTGGTCCATCGGATCAACACTTACAGGAAAACAGCACCGTGGACGTCGCAAGGGAATGACATCATGCAAACCCTTTCACGATACTTTTCCAACACTTTCTCTGGTAAAAGCCGTACACCGTGCTCCTCACTTCACTTCCTTCTGCACTTTGACTTTTTTCAGACGCAGAGAAGCAGAATGCTATCAATTTATTCCTAGGGAAATATGACCCTTCAGTGGAGCCTTTTCCTTTATGGACCCTTGAGAGTGACATCCATCTTCACCTGAAACACAAGTTCAGATTCCTGGATAAAGACAAAACTGAACTCCGTCCGTAAGTTAAGCCTATTCTATAATGCAGAACTCATAATGAAGTAGTCAACACGAACTGTTGTTGGTGTAGTTGACATTTTATTTTGTTTTCTAGATTAACTGAATGGTTTTCAGATGAGGTGATGGCAGCACTGCCACTCAGCTACCACGAATTGAGCAAGACATGCTCCGTCATTAATTGCGAAGAGGAGGATATCGATACTTACGAGGATTTCTACAGGCCCCAAGAGCTGCTTCCTCTCTCAGAAGTCTTTGCGTTTAAAATCAGTCATTCCGTCAGGGACTTTATGCCTAACTCTACAGTGGATTACAGCCCTTTCGTAGTCCGAGTTCGTCCAGGAAAGAGACAGGAAGAGAACATTGGCAAAAAGTCAAAGACCCTAGCACTGAAAAACGCAACTATCATGAGTCTCAGCACTTCCAGTGTCAACAGCACAAGGTCAAACAACCGGAAAACAAATTACCTTGAGTTTTCATCTCATTAGTGATGTAAATCAACTAAAATTGTAATGTGGCTTTTTAGTTCAGAATCAGACTGCTCGAGCAGTGACGAAATCAATTCGAGCATGGCTAGTTCCTGCTACAACGGTGGACCTTCGGTTCGTCCGCAGGAAATCCATTTCTCCAAATTCTTTCCGACGATGAAGGAATCCTACGGGGTGGAGCTCAAGGCTCCACGCAAATCGGATATTTCACTATACAAAAAGTAAGTTCTAAAATACACTTGTAAAAAGTTCTGTAAATGAAAATTCTAACGACAAGGTTTGTATAGGTTTGTGAATCTCCAGCAAGTGCCTCCAGCCAAGGGCGTGACTGTTGCACTCCCGTTGAGAAATGCTCATCCCGTGATTCCACTCAGTGGGTTTTCCAAAGACAGCGCCTATGTCGTCACTCCACCAACTGTTTCCAAGGTAAAGTCGCATTGCTCAATGTTCAACGTGTACCCTGACCTGGCCAATCATTTGATTCTTTGTCCCAGGTTTCCCGTGACATTTACAGGAGTTATGTCCAGCGAGGATTGAGTGGGTCGTCAGTTCCAGCAGCGAGAGATCTAAACCTGTATACAAAGTACATAGCCAAATCTGGAAATCCAGCTTCTAGATCCCTCAAGTAAAAGGAACGGTAGTGGCTTCCAATTCCCTAGTCATTTACTCTCTCGGTAATGTCAGTACGCCGTTGTTTTCAATAATTAAAATAATTTAGAATTTTCAGTTAATTAGAAAATAGTTGTTTCATATAGTTAGAAAAGAAGGTTGGAAACTCAAATTCGATTCTGAATGACTGGGACGACTGTGACTTCTGGATTGGCTGTTTCATTTCCTGGATTTCCTACACCTGATTCTTCTTCAGTCGGTTGTTCGACCTTTGGACTGAGAACGCAGACTTGAGCTGGTTTCCCTGTCGCTGGTGAACATGACTTCCCTTTGACGTTCAGTTTCTTTGCTACATGCCTGCATCCCTTGGTTGGTCCTTTGCACTGCATGAGCAGCTCTGTTTCGCAGATGCAGTTCTTCTTCAGGCAGGAATTCTTCTCGCAGAATTGAGAACAAATGCTCGGGTCCTTCAGCGTGCATTCAGTTTCTTCTGCTACTGGTTCCAACGGCGCATTTTCCGTCCCTTCCTCTGCCACTATATCGTCTGTGTTCGCAATGTAAATCCCGACTGTGACCAGAAGGAAAACGAATACGAATCTCCTCATTTTGACTGGAGACTGAGATTGGATCTTGTGTCCCTCATTTATAGTCCCATTAACCCCAATTAATGGAATTAGGACGAGTGCAGGCGTCATTACGACAACGTTGTGAATGTTGAAGCAGGGCCAGAGTATTGAGGTCAATTGCATTCTAATCCAGGGGTCAGAGGGATAGCCTTGAAATTGAATATTTTACTAAATATCAGAAGTAATAAAAATCTTGATGAACAAAGCTAAATATATAGTTTAGCTTACAAAAACTATAAGAATAAATGCATTGGGATTTGGCCGTTTTGTTACAATCATGGAACAAAGGAAAGGTCTCCTCCATTATTCTTGAGCAGAAGAGGACAGAAGCGTGGAGAGATTGAAAGTAATCTATTTTGGTTGAGAAAACTAGCATAATTTAGCACAAAATTATCAACCAAATCAGTGGAATAATGGCAATTACTTTGTACACTCTTAAGAATAAGTTTGCCAAGGATCACAAAATAATTCAAGAATTCTCATTGAATTGGAACATGGAAATGGTGGGGAAGACACTTATTACAAGGGAAACGAGGACGAGAGAATTATTGCCAAAATGGACAATTAAAATTAAAACCTAACTCCTAAAAATGGTATCTTTGTTAGTCTTTTTTCTTTTCAGAATCTTTGGGAATCCAGGAATATTGACACAGCTTAGAAAATCCCTTTCTTCTTCGGCTTCTTCCCGTCTCTAAAAAACAGAAAAAACAGTTTTAGAAATAAATTCAGAAATAGCTCAATTTTGCCATAAAAAACGGTTTTTTGGTTTCGATAAAAAAAATGGCGACGATTGACGTGATTGATTTGCACTTAACGGTTCACATGGGTCGACAATCAGAGGAATTTGAGGGACGTAGGGACTTGCTCCTTTTGACCTTTTTCTTGCTATTGTTGTTCGTAGGAAAGGTCATGTCACCCTCAACAGACTCACTTTTACAAACTCTAAAACAAAATAAAGCCCAAACACAAATCAGAACGAAACTAAAACTAAAAACCAAATTAAAACAATCAGCTTTAGACTCTTTATGTTAGAAAACATTTACTAAAAAGGAGAAAACAATTGGCAAAATTGCACATTTACGAACAAAGGCGCTCCACTTTAACAATTGAAAGGTTACCCACTGTGAAAATGTTAATGGCGTCCCAAGGGAATTGGAATTTGCAAAACGCAGGGAACAAAAAGCAAAGCGGAAGGGCGGAAATAGAGCGGAACTTTCTCCAGAAACTTTTCCAAGCGCTGGCAGCACATATTTCCAAATGCCAACATGCTCCGTTGTTCCACTCCCAATTTTATTTAGCCATTAATTCCTGCTCTAAAGGCTTTTCCTGGACAATGGCTACGTCTCTGCTTGAGCTATTCTACACTGTGCTAATTGTCATAGTCGAGTGCGTATTCCATTTCCTCGAGGAGGTCCATACTTGGCAAGCTCTTAAACTCAACTTGCCTTTCACCACCACCACCAGAAACCATCAGAGAAACTCTACAGTGCACAATCCAGACAAATCAAGAACACAGAAATACCGAAACCAAGAACCGTTTTGAGTTTAGGGCTCGAGATTATTGAAAATTAATTCTGTGAAAACGTTAGTAGAAATGAGGTTGTTTTGTTAAATTAAAGGTTAAAAGACTCACTCTTTGGTTAGATTCTCCATGTTCTTCCGCTGGAGCTCTTCAAAGGTCATTCCATTTTGATGCTCCCACATGGACTTTTCAGATTCGAACCATTTCTTACGCTCGTCGTATTCACGCTGTAATTTCTCCAAAGACTTTTTCAAAGTCTCCTCACGCTTAGTCAACTGGAAAAAAGGGAAAAGTTTTAGTATCAATATACAGTATAAGAATAAGAGGCTTTTCTCACATCCGTTTCCGAATCTGTCAATCGTTGATTCCTTTCTTTGACTTTCATTTCAAAGACGAGTTCCATTTCTTGCTCCATTTTCTTCATCTTCTGATCGTGGTTTTTCTTCTCATCCTCCATTTGAGCCAATGGATTCCTGGAAAACCAGAAATATTATAAAAATGCTATCATTTTCTAAACCAATAGGGAAAAACCATGCACAAGTGCGACTTGCAAACCGGAGCGCAGATTGACAAAAACGGAATTTAAGAAATAGCGAAAATCAGGTACATTCATGAGGGATAACAGACGAGAAGCTCAAGACATGAATGAAAATTAATTATTTTACCCACTTTTTAATTTCTCAACTTACCAAATCGTAATTGGAAAACAATACGGGACTCCTGGGGATTGTGCGCTTTGTGAGCAGAAAGTGAAAATACACAATAAAAGTCACAAACAAGGAAACAATTTGACCATCAGAAGCACCACCATCACCACCACCAGTAATTTACAGTTAAAGCAGCTTGTCAATCTTAATTTGCAGGACTTACTTTTCATACCCGCCTTTGATTGGCTTCCCATCAGACCCGAGACCAGCTAGTTTCCGTACACGGTAGTTTTCATAATGGACGTTGTTCGTCACATCCTTCAAATCCTGGAGATGGGTTCGTAAAACCATGTTCCGCAACGGTACGAAATCAGAGTGGTCCATATTCTCAACTGAAAATAAACAAAAAGATCAATTTACACGTTCCTTCTTCCTTTGCCTTGGATCTCAGGCTTACCGACGACAGTCCCCCATGGATACTTCCGTCCTCTCAGTTTCTTTCCATCGATTTCCAAAATGGTACTGAAACAGAACCAAAGTATTACAATATATCCAGGTATTGAATGTTTGGACTTACTTGGATCCTACGACTGCGAACGGAACCCGATCCCTCATTTGTTTGTTCAATTTATTCTCCTCTTCGTCATCCACGTCAGGGAAAGAGTAAATCTTTATCTTCTGCTGCGTCAATTCATTGAGGATCTATAAATACAATGGATAAACCATTCCAGCAAACTGTGGTTTAGATTTTATAAAAAAAAATATGCTTGATGTCCTTGCCTGTTTCTTGAAGGCCGTACATTCCTCGGGTACCATCGTATCTGCCTTCCCAATAACCGGAATCAAGTTGACCTTGTCCGATAATTTCTTCATGAGTTCGATGTCAAGGGGCTTCAGGCCGTGACCTGTGGGAGCAATAAAGTACAGGCAGACGTGGACACGGGGGTCGATTTGAGGCTTCTTTGTTCGGTCCACTCGAGATTCAGAATTGAGGTAGTCTTCATAACGAGACTCCACAAAGTCCATCACTGGTTGCCAGCTTTGAAACCACACACAATTTCCATTACAAATCGATATGCTAAAAGTACCATGAAAAGTTTTCCATGAAATTGACCCTCCTACCAGTTGCTGTTGTCCACTGCGTCTCCGAATCCAGGTGTGTCAACAATCGTCAAGGTCAAATTGACTCCATTTTCTTTTAGCAAAATCCTGCTCGTTTCCACTTGAACTGTTTTCTTGGTTCGAAGCGAAGGGCCAGGGTACTCTGCCGAGTAGACATCAGTGAGAAACATGGAATTGATAAGCGTCGACTTCCCAAGGCCGGAGCCACCTGGAAAATTTGAACCGAGTAATTTTAGAAAGATACAAATGTAAATAGCTGAAATAATGAGCAATTACCGACGACCATGAGTGTGAAATCGAAACCTTTCTTTACAGCTTTGCGGTATACTTGATTAGGCAAATTGGCGAATCCAACGTATCCATCCAATTGCTTGAATTTCTTGTCCTCTTGACCTGCTCGTTTGTCTCTGTCTTGCTTCTCTCGGTTATCCTCATGGCCATTGGTCTGCTGCCCGTGGCCAGAATGAGGATGATGGCTCTTGAGAATATCCGGCTTGTGAATCTGGCCACTGACTCCAGTACTTAGCTCGCTCTTCATCACTGGTGGAATATTCGTGTTTATTGACGTGACCAAAGCAGGGGCTGGAAGTGTGTCATTCTTGAAGAAGAGTTCTCGCTTACTCTGCAACTACAAATATGGAAATCACAACTAAGGCAAAACATGTATACAGAGAATTTTTCATTCTCGAGTTTCCTCGTCGTGGAACAAAAGTGGTTTTACCCACTCGCCCACTTGACATTTTCGATATGGTCGGTGGTATAAAAAGCCTAGAAAATATGAAAATATTTTTCCCCGTTCTCCATCAAACCCAAGTTCACACGCATACAAATTCCAAAGCCGCAAGTTCACACGCTCAATTCCGATCAGGGAAAATGTGATGCTAGGTAATTTAGAAGCCATGACGCAGAAACGCGTGGAGTATTATTGGGGAAAGCAAGTGATTAAAATACGCTTATTAAAAACTTACGGAATTGGCATCACCCCCACCCCCGGGCCCATTGGCCTCGTACAGTTTGTGCCGTTGAGCTAATCGATCCAGACTGGCTAAGCGGTAATTAGCAGAATACAAAGTGGACGAGGAACTTCCTGTCCCTGTCAATGAAGATCCATTAGCATAATTGGATGTCGGGATTGAGCCGTTTCCAGTAGTGGCGATGGCGGTGCTGGAAACAACAGTGCCCGGAGTTCCGTTGCTCTTGACATTCGTTCCAGCCGGAGGAGAAGCAGTATTCCCATACCCTGTTAGATTGCCCGTTTTCACCCGTCCACCGCTCGCTTCTTCATATCGCACAGGCTGTTTGTCCATTATTGTGGCTGCGTCACTTGGTTCACTGGCACTATCGCTCTAGACGGAAGAAGGCAAAGAAAGCTTTACATTTAGGTTATTCACAGTAACGCAGTCATTCAACACTTGAGAGATTAACTTCACACCCTTGACTTGTTTTTGGACTGTGCAATAATCCTTGACACTCCGGATGAACCCTCTGCCTATACTGAGACTGAACTCGGGAGATCGGGCTAAATTCCTATCCTTATTTAGGTTCTTCGAACCCTCCCATTGCTACGTCGACAGGCACAGAAGGGGAGCGTAAAGCATCAAAGACACACACAGACAGAGTGAGTCAGATGAAATGTTTCCATCGCACAAGGGAAATAAGCCTTCCTGCTGCCCTTTTCCCTTATGACTTCTCCAGTAAATGCTCTGCTTGAGGATCAATCAACAGCGAAGCAGTCGAGGAAGCTCCTTGGCAAAAACACAGTCGTCACAAGCACCAACTGACATCACTCAAGGAATGCTCAAGTGCCAATGCTCCAAATGCCAATGTAATGACAGCCACCCGGGAGTTCTGAGGTCATCACGCTACCAAAATCCGAAGCCTTATAAAGCAAGCCGTTCCCGATCCAATAACATGCAACACACGGAGACAGACGGATTAGGAAGAAAACGCTTCAGCTTGAGAAGAGTCATCCAATGCAGTAGTGCATTGTCGGAAAGTGTCCAGTTTTTTTACAGCAATCGACTAGATAAGGTCTATCTAGACTTCAAAAACTAAACAATAAAATTAAATATTCTTGAGTCAACCAACGCTAACGCATTTATAACTTAATCTACAAACCACACGCATCACGAAGCTAATGGGAAAATAATGGCCTGAAAAATATCCAACTTTTGGGCATGGTTTCAATTGATTGATAAAATTGATAAAGACGGCTATAAAATCCTAGAAATTCTTTCCACATTAACCCCACGATTAAATTACTTGCAAAATATTCCGCACACCCACGAGACATGACCAGGTGCAAATCGTCTCTGTAAATCAAAATCGTAAAGCAATCTCGATGATTTCCCTTCGCACCCTGAGCTGATGATATACGCCTCAAATTCCGATCATTTAGCATTCTGTTTAAGAATGAATTTGCGAATAATAAACTACAACTGAAGTAAAAGGGGGCAATGGTCAAGTGCCTTACGTTCGGTGATGGTTTATGCGGAGGTAGCGGTGGATGATGGCCCGTCGTTGACGACAAATTGGACGTTGTTGAGCGCAGACTGGAAGACATGTTAATTTAGTAATCAAAGTCTCACAAATGACCTCTGAACCTTTGGTATTTACGAACACAACCAGTACGGTTAGAATGACAAATAACTTGTGACTTGACTTGGAAATTCCAGCGATGAGTCAGTCTCCTTGAATGTTCAGAAATTCAGCACACCAACACCTCCACACACCAAATCAGCCTGTTCTCACCTGAGGTGTGGAGTTTAAGCTAATTAATTAAACCAACCGATCCCAATTAATACGAAACTGGATGAATCACACAAAAAGAGAAAGAACAAAGAACAAAGAATGAGAAAGCACGGCAAAATTCGTGTGGTTTTTGTGCATTTCCCCAAGGAAAAAAAGGTCCCTCCCCAAAACGAGACTCAAAATTCCCACAATCTCAAACCTCCCCTTCGTCTGGCAGAGCGAGCGTAATCCATTAAAAAAGCTGCGGCGCCGGGGCCTTGTGACCTTTGACCTCCGACCTTTAGCCACCATGTTGTGATGGGTGCCCATAACAGTAGGCGCCCAAGACACCTGTATGGGTATCAGAGCATACCGTTATGGGTATCCTCAAAAAGGAACCCAGCCAGGTACCTAAGCTACCCATACAGGTATCATTGCAGCAAAGACACCCATGGAGGTATCTAAGACACCCATACAGGTATCCTTCAGAGAGGTACCTGGCGCGGTATCTTAGATACCCGTATGGGTATCCTGTTTTACAAGCAACGCATTTGGGCATCAAGGACTTTTTGAAAATTTTAAAAATTAGAATTGTCGTAATGGAAAGTGAAAGTTTTTTTCAAAGATAACCGAATGACAAATGGGCAAGAACGCAGTCTTCGTATAACGTTAAAATTAGTATTGCAAAAAGGTGATTTGGAAACACAATTACTGCCTCTGGATGACATTTGGCACAGCACCTTCTGAATGTATTCATTTCTAAAATAATTAGCTCGTCAAACTAACTTTCAAAGGCACAAAACCACACCCAATTTGGAATTACAAAATTCCCATAGTTTCCACATGGATTATTCTCCACATGCTTGCTTAACAAATGTGTATGCATATAATATACTTTACATTTGAATTCAACTGTAATAACTTTTAATTTAATTCAGAGGGGAAATCCAAACATTTTAATTTTTGGATATCAGACATTAATTATCGTTGAGGTTGATGAACTAGGTTTATATTAAAATATTAAAATTTTATAACACAATTTTATTCTTGTTGCCCACTTGTGTGTTGATTTCCATGGCCTTAGCACAAGGGTACCCATACAGGTATCCTAAGATACCT
>VNWY01000558.1:0-37819 GCA_009869845.1 Pseudachorutes palmiensis | reverse complement strand
TCTTCCAAATCTGTAGGCGCCGGCAATCGGTGTCAAACTTCGTTCCACTCCAAGCTCTTCCTCCAGGAATTTCAACACAATCTCTTTAGTGACATCATCATTTTCGTTAGCCTGCTCTGGCATTCCAACAATTACGAGATTCTTCTTCATTTCTGTCTGTAGATTTTCCAATTGTAACTCACATGTAGCCAATTTGTTTGTGAGTGAGTCCAGTTTGCTTTCACCAGCTTCTTCTCTGTTTTCAATGTCAGTCGTTCTGATTTCAAGATCCTCCATTTGGTCTTTCAAATTGATCAAGTCAGTCGTGATGTTTTTGATAGTATTTTCCATTTTGATGAATCCGTTGCGAAACTCAGTTTGCATGTCTGTTAGTGCACTTATCATTTGATCCATTTTTAAGCTCAGCGAGTCCCCCTGTATCCCCGATTGCTGAATTCCATTGTTCATTACGGATTGTTCTCCTGTATCCATTTCTTGATCACTATTGTCACAGAATTTTGCTTGTGGGTTTGAGATGGAAAAATGGCTTATGCATCTATCTATTGTATTTCCAGTACAAAATTATAGATGATTGGTTGGAATGGAATGAATGGTTTTCGATTTAGTGCCCTAGAGCTTCAAGGTCAGTGTTTGTGGAGTCTTGTTTTTACTTTTTTTGCGACTGGTCTTCTTGAAAGACTGGACTGGACTTTCCAACCCTGTCCAAACAGTCCAGTTCCCAATTTAATTATCCCAAAAATGTTTTATTTAATCCGGTTTTCATTCCCGATTTTATCACTCGACCATATTTTCGAAGAACCACAAATGAATTCTGAGATATCTTTGAGACGCAAGAAAGTGAGAGCTTGTCTCTAAAGATTTAATTTATAGTTAAAGAGACGTCGCGCACACGTGCATGCGAATATCCGTAAAAGATATTCTGTCCTTGCGGTGACAAAAGTTTAACTGTAAAGACAAGTACGTCAACTTTAACTTCTTTAGAACCACGAGGTGACATCAACAGTTCAATAAATCAACTGACAAAGGCGTAGTTGCATCATGGGGAATAATCTGTGAATGGATTCTCGTTAAGATGATGAGGTTGCAATTCTTAGAGTACTTCATTCCGGATTAACAATAGACGCGCAAGAAATGAGCTTTTACACGCCCATATTGCATAAATTAGTAAAGCTACAAGATTAAAAACAAGAACTGGAAATAACTTTTTCAGCTTTAAACGTTAGAAAAATATGTTTTGAAGATTTTCTAGCAATAATAAAAATCTACTGTGCTATATGGATTTTAGACGTGACTAGCAAGTCACGATTAACTTATTAAATTAAAACAACGCCTATTTCCAATTTGTTTTGGTGTGATCCTGCAAAGGCTTGAAGCGAATCTCGAACTTTAGTAGGAGAGACCATAATTAAGGACGCTATTCATCACGCTTTTAAGTTGCAATTTCTCAATAATCTTGGCCTTGGAGTGATGATTTTAGAAATGATAAACAATGCAGTGCAGTAGCATGGCTAATTAATTTTCCGCATCTTCCATTCCAGGTCTAATGATGGAGAGTGAAAAGCAGATTTTTGACAAATTCGAAGAGAAGACGACGGTCTCAAAGTTTTGGATGCCCACTGTCTGGGCTTCCAATCTAGTCAATCGTGCAAGACTCGAAGGGAGAATTCAGTCTGATCAAATGCTTCAAACAATTATTACCGAACTGTCCGATTTTAGACAAAAGTTGGGAAGGGTTACGATTTATGACACGGTCAGTGTGCCCCTAGTGTATACTCAGGTACATTTCTGTCCTCCAAAAGGAGCTTTTATTATGACAATATCACTGAAATGTTTCTTCATTTTCCCAATTTGATGACAGGTGGTTACGCTAGCTGTTTATACGTATTTTATTGCTGCTCTCTTTGGCCGCCAATGGGTCCACCCTGACGACGAGAGTCGCCTAAACCATATTTACCCTGGCTATGAATTCGATCTTTGGTTTCCCATCTTCCTTTCCCTCCAGGTAAATCATGCTTGAAGGCGACAATGACATCCAATATTTCCACAACAAATGTACCCTTCCAAAAATAGAGCCAACATCAATACAGTTTTCAATGGAAAGTTTTGTACCGAGAAAGGCTTCTTCTGTTGAAAAAACCATTTCAAAACCGCCATGACTAATAACAGCACACAATCATAAATGAGGAATGGCCATGTAAACACATTTTGAAAGTATGTGAAAACTGTTTTTGGCAACGCACACTGGCAGAAACTAAAATTCCAACGCCAATTGTTGTCCAATCAAATTGGCGTCTTTACTTTAGCTTATTTGCAATTGGCGCCTTCAGCAGGCGCCATATAACTGCGATTAAAATGTATTCAGACCATGCTTTGCAACACAACATCCGTTTCATCGCTGTATCGTTTTTGTTTTTGACAGTTCATCTTCTACGTTGGTTGGCTCAAGGTAGCAGAGACGCTTATCAATCCCTTTGGCGAGGACGATGATGACTTTGAATTGAATTGGCTAATTGACAGGCATATTCAGGTAGGCGACCACCAATTTGCTCTCGTAGTTGTAAATTCCGTGAGAGTCGTCCTATGCGGTTTCCAATCAATGATGATTATGTAGAAAGGAAGTGTAAATGCCAAAGGTGTGTCGTTCGTGTCGCCGAGTACTTTTGAATCTTTCCCACAAACTGGTTTAGCGAGTCGTTAGGAATTCGACCAAAGGAAAATGCTGGGACCATCACTTAATTCTCTTCCTCTCTCGCAGGTCTCGTATATGGTGGTGGATGAAATGCACGAAGAGCACCCCGAACTTCTTAGAGATCAATATTGGGAACAAGTTGTCCCAGCACAGTTGCCGTATAATCTGGCTTCGGGACAATTCCGACGGAAGGAACCACAGGGCTCGACAGCTTCGATGAAAATCAAAGATTCAGAATCAGTCTACGATACACTACCCGTCAAGAGACATGGGAGCATCCCCGAAGATGTCTATGCTGACCTTGTATGTCAAAAAGTCAATTCTATTATCCTTCCTTAAGCTTCCTTTTTCCTTTTATTCCACTGCCTTGAATTCCAATGGATGAACTAAAGGTATACTCTTTGCCTGGACAGGAAGGTGTCGTTGATTCCCCACTGGCAGACCGGCGAAAAAATTGGCTTCAGCGACAAGTCTCTAGAGTCGAAAGTTTCCGGTCAAATTCAAGTAGCTCAAGTATATTCAACCGGGTTGGACAACACGGCGGGGGTCAGCACGGTGGACTGCCAAACGTCGTGAAGAATACTGGGCACAGGATGTCACTCTATGAGAAAATTATGAACAGACGCTCTTCCAGGGAGAAAAATGTTCCACGAGTGCCGCCTTCAAGGGCATTGCCCAATGGCGGAGTGACAGTNAGAAAAATGTTCCACGAGTGCCGCCTTCAAGGGCATTGCCCAATGGCGGAGTGACAGTGATTAAGGACACGCTGATGCCTCCAGACACCAGGTAATGAAGGTAACAGTTTTATCATACACAGGCAAAAACTAATCCAATTCAACGTAATGGTAGGCCTCGTGTACCAACCCCGGATGTGGCGAGAGAGACTCAAATAAATATTACCAGCTGCCCGGGTATCCCGGTGCCCAATATTCCTGTCGTCAACGGGAAAATGTCAAAGATGAACAACAACAGAAACGTTCCAGCATATGCTCCAACTCAGAATCACTATACTATAAACAACATCGGCGGAGCCAATAATGGAGGGAAGCCAATGCAAATCCTGAACCCGACTGCAGTGACCCCTATGAATTTGCATGTCGGAGTGGCACCATCAGCTCGTCCAATGACGCCGCCATCAAATCTTGAGCTCTCAGCAGAATCCGCACATCTAATGCTGTCACCAATCGAGGAGAACGATGGTTCTCCGTATTCAACAAGCTCGACCAATAGGAGCTCAAAGAGTTCGTCTAATTACCCCACAACGACTTCCATCTTTGGAAGAAAGCCTTCACCACCACCCCCAAAGGACCAATTGCCTGCAATTCCAGTTGTTGAAATTGAAGTCCAATCTGATAACGACATAAATCCAAAAGATGCTCTGCGTGAGCTGGACAGCGTCATTGAGTCGGAAGCCGCAGGTGGAACTGCGGATGAGAGTGACGACTCTTACCAAACGATTTCGGAAATCAGCGACGCCAAAGCTGATTACGTTCAGAATATGATCATGCGAGAGTATCACAATGGAAGGCGACTATCCAAGGAGCAGCAGGAATTGATGGTCAAGAAACTAAAAACTTTGACTTCGTCAGCAAACAAGTCGAGCCAAGCGTCACTCCCGTCAACGCCTAATCATGACCTTGGGAAACGAAATGCTACCCGGAGGAATTCCTTTTCCGGGTCTGTGGATGACATCAAGATCCAGAACACAGTAGATCATTCACGGCTCGGATCCTATGATAAAAGTACCAACACTGAAGTTGACGTTTGCAATAACAATACTACAAAGTCTAGCCTGAAAACTAAACCTCCGTTACCTGAGGATATGATTAATCCTCATGAAAATGAGGTCAAGTCTGTGGCACATGAGGAGGAAGACCCGATTCCAAAGTGTGAAGTCTTCGTTTAGCACTTGTTCGCTAAATAGCTTGTGGACATTTGGAAACGAGAAAGTTTTGAGATGAGTCACCATATCGCAGGTATTTGCGTCACGACAGTCAAGCCAGCAGGAATTCCTAGCTTCAAGAATTACGGAATAGCTTACGGACTGTTATGTTTTAGGGTATTCCATACCATTAAAATTTTGCTAAAAATAAACATCTTTGAATTCTCATTAATATACTTTGTTCTGGAATTGAGCAAACGAGAAGTTGCTCCACATTTAATTCATTCAGTATAACAACGTGAAAGATAAAAATATACCTTTTCACATATTGATGTACAAGTTGATTTGGAGTTGTACAGAAAAATGAAGACCATACAGTGGAAAATGTTCATTCTGTAAAAATGCTGCAAATTAGATGTTAATATTCGTGCGAACTTTGTGGATAAAGTGGTCCAGCCGGCTGCGGAAAACAACACGGCTCTGCCGATCGCCACCTTTCTCCATATTGAGCTCTTCATTCAGACCATTCCCACCAGTGAGTTCGACGAACGCTGCTCGAAGCACTTCTTGATTCCCAGCGGAAATTACTTCAAACGCGATTTCTGCATACGTGTCCTATTATAAATTAATTTTAGATGAATAAATCCGATGGATAAAATTGAATGACTCTTTTACCGGGTAGGCTGAGATCAGTGCAAAAATAACGTTGGAGACTGAAGGAAGGGAATCTTTGGAAATCCTCATTGTCAACGCCATTCGGAAGAAGATCTGGAAGAACGAGCGTACAGCAGCACTTGCGTCGGTCTGTTGTAAATCGTTGCGGGAGATATGATTTGCCAAGGACTGAAATAATATGTTGTATTTTATATTCATGTAAATAATTTTTCGATTTCAAAAGCCAAAAACTCACGGTGATAAAGTCACAGCAATGATTGAAGCCTTCGTCGTATAATGTATTGAGTACGACGCTGACGGTCTCCATGATCCTACTAAACAAAGGTAACTCTAACTTGAGCAATGCTCCAGGATCCAATTCGCTCAAGTAGGAAATGAGACGGAAGAACTTGTCACTCAGGATTGGATACGGGAATAAATCCTTGGTTAGAAGCGGAAGAATTATTGAAAGACAATTAACCGTAACTTCTGTCCCAGTCACACGCGGGGCAGCACGGTTGTCACCAGTAGCATCTGCCGAAACATAACATTAGTTTACTATAATCCTTTCCTAGCTTTAATTTTGCAACATTAACGTACCTGGGCTCAAATCCAGTAAATCCTTAGTTAAAAGGCTAATGAACATGTCGAACATGAGAATCAAGTCCTATAAACAAAACATCAGCATATAGACAAATTACAATTCATGCAGAACGGCAAAGAGACATACGTAAGCCTGTTCATCCTCGATTCCAGTCTCGATGCTGACAGTCCCAAAGGCCTGGAGATAATATGCTCGTGTAACATTGACGGCTTCCTGGTATACTTCAATGGCTTGTTCGACGGTAAGGTAGCTAAGGAAGCGCTTGCTAAGCTCAGTGATAAAGGTAAAGCATAAATGCAGTATTTCTGAGTAGTTGTAGTAGGCAGTTACAATGGACGCAATGTTTCCACGCAGGCACGCAATTCGTTGGAAAAGTTCAACGGCAACACGGGAATTAGCACTGCTGACAACGCCATTGAATCCAAATAGCAAAAAAATAAGCTCCAGTCTTATATCATCTCTGTGCTTATCTGCAGGAGAAAGACTACAAAAGTTTGTAAAGCGAAGGCACAACGGTGAGAGGATTTGATTGGAGTATTCTGAAGTAGTTGAATTGTTTCCAGCTGTCATGAGTGCTTTAACTTAATACGGGATACAAAATATATGATTAAAGTGAGCTTAAAGAGAGTGATTAAAACAAATAATTACCGGCCATCTCGTACGTCTCACACGGTAAGTTGCGGTGCTCTGGACCAACGGAATTAATTAGGTGAATAAGAGGCGGAAACTGTGAGCTGGACAAAGCGCGCTGAGCCCTATGAAGATGATAAAAACGTAAGTCTAAGAAATTGGAAATTGAAATTACTCACTTGTCGTTTGAATTGGTGATCGAACCCAAGAGATCCACAGCTTGAAGCTGAATAGAATTTTCTCCGCATACAAACAAGTTTGTACGGATGTACACAAGTATGGCATCAAGAAATGGTCCTGCAACAGTGCTATCTTTCCCGAAAACTTCTTTGAAAGAAAGACTCATCTGAAAATAAAATAATAAAATACGCTTATTTAATTTGGGATATTTATTTTAGAAAACTCACCTCTGCATATTGTGTTTCAGGATACATAAAGTAAACCCCTGCTACACTGGTTAGTACCCGCAACAGATTCTTTGTCACTGTGGCGAAACAAAAGTTTAAAAAACTCTGGTCTTGCTTCCCCACCAATGCTTATACGCTTACCTTCAGGACTCATGGTGTTAACATTACCCGTCAATTCAATGATTTTTTGGTCATACTCGACAAAAGCCAAAATAACTGAGATCAACCTTGAAATAAATTTTGTTCGAATTAAAATAAATTACTTTACAAATTTCAACTTTTCTTAGGTGGTTTACTTCACGATGGGATCAACACCAATCTCCGGAAGAGGATGCATTGCAAGTGCTTTCTCAATAAACAAAACGGATTGTTTAGGATCTGCTCCAACCGCCAACGAATACTGGACAACTGCATAAATTAATGAACCATATTAAGTCATGGAGTTTTTCTAAGATTGAATATAAGCTGGTGTCTAGCATCTAGCTGCTGATGAATCGGACACATGGCTTACTTTCTTTTGGGATAAGGTTGGTCTCGCCCTCTGCTTCATAAGCTAGCAAATGCGCAGTGATTAAAAGGACCCAGTGCATGTCCTCGTAGAGGTCTGGCAAAGACATTAGCGTCCCGGATTTGTGCTCCTTGAATTGAACTACTAGCTGGTTGAACACATTCGTGAGTCCTCCGATTGACTGAGTCAATACTAGCCGCCCAAATAAACCAAGTGCTGCAGACCAAAGTATAACACAAATTATAGAAAAGAAGGACTTGCCTGTATAAAAGCAAACTCACTTTGCAGCTGATCTCGGAAGTTGATATCATCAGATGATCCCAACTCTTCCTCATCGTCAGAATCCTCAGGAAATAGAAGCCATGGCCGAGTTCCAATACCAGGAGATAATTTGCCCTGGAGATATGTATTGAAAACCGATGTGGAAATTGGAAGAATACAGGTTGGAACATCTTCTGGTTCAGCGAGGACGTTCGTCCATGCTTCAAGTAGACGAGTAGTTGCTTCCCGATAAACTCTGTCATCAATATGCTTAATCGTCTCTTCAAGTACAGTTCCCCTAATGGCTTCGCACGTCAACTCTCCTGCCAAACAAAGAAACCTCTCAAGAAGGTTGGCGTCGAGAGCATTGAGGGTGGACATTCTGTGGAAGAGCAACACCTTTCGCACCACGTCACTGCAATTGAAGAAGAAATCAGAGTTAAAGTAGTCAGTTGGAGGTGAAAGGAAGGTTAGTTTGTGACACTTCACCTGAGACCAAGGATTTCTCGGCCCGTCTTATCAGTCCTTCGAAAAAGCAAGAAATAAAGTCAAAATCAAGAAGCGACAGTGAAAATCAGCATGAAATGTTTAACTTACAATTCCAGACACTGGATAAATCGTGGGAGCAAACGAGCCAGCAAGGCCACTCTTGCATTCCTTCCGCTAAAAAGAGGTCCACTCCTAGAATATAAATTACAAACAAATAAAGTACAAAAGAGGCAAATTAGGTAAATCATAACGTCACTTGAGTTCAGTTTTGACTCACATTGAAAATATTTGGCTTATAAATTGCATTGTCTTTGAAACCAATGACTGGTTTTTACGAACTCTGTGGTGCAAATCGAAGAAGATGTTCTCAAATGCTGAGTTTGTCACAATCCTTTCCCAGGTTGATGGAGGTCTAGAAAAGTTAATACCAAGCAAGTATTACAACCAACACGCAGCTAAAAATTAAAAAGTCGACGTCTTACTTGAACACAGGGCTAACGTCGTTCTCAATCACAACAACAATCCGTTGAGGAAGATGCACAGTTGTGAAGCACCAGAATAAAATGATATCCACAAGCCTGATAATCCTGTCGAATTCAGTTTCACGACCGCCTTCATATGAGTTTAAGAACTGTAGGCAACTTTCAAAGATGAGCAAGAGTTCTTCATTTTCAAAATTTTTCTTCGATGCAAAATGAGCATCAAAAGTGAAAATGTGGTCTGCCTTCATGCTTGCTGATACGAACTGGTGCTCAGCAATAAGAGATTCCATAAACGTTGTCGCCACCATCTGCACGTAACAAGAATTCATAAAACATAAAACATAGCTTAACGTTCTCCAAAAACTTACAAAGTTATTTCCACCTGCTCCCATCATATTTATCAAGTGATGAATCAACTGTTTACGTTCTTGTCCATTCCTCTCAATGGCTTGGTGTTTGACAATAAGTGCAACAATTGACGCAAGCTTTCTGCCCACCGCATATGAAATGTTCTCAGTGAACATCAGATTGACCAGTTGCTGTGCCAAAACGGTCGGAACATCGGTCAAGCGGATTTGATCCCAGCTGAGGATGACATTGTCACGAAGTACTTGAGCCGCATCATAACGCAGATACTCCGAACGTGTCCTTTCTACAAAAGCATAGTGTATTATTTACTCAACCCTTGTCACCATTATTCCAATCAATTTTTACCAAGAATGAATTTACAGAGATCAACCGCATCCTTCGACTTCCGGAAGGCAAGAATTACTTCTTCAGCCGCTTTTCTTGCTTCCAAAGGCACGTTTGGCTCTGCCTACAAGTAAAATGTCAATCAAGTAAGAGTCCCCTGGATTTAGGCAATAATATCAACCCAGGGTAATTCTTACCGAGATCTCAGCTGCCCTCTCCAGTTCCTCAAGAGCTTGCTGGAATTGCTGTTCCATGGTGCAGACTCGGCTCCTTCCTTACAGGAGATGCTCAGAATTAGAACAACCTGGCAATTCGCTTTACCTCAATTAATTCAATTTACAATTAAATTGTTCCATTCCTTGCTGTCCGTCCGTCTAGTCTCGCTGCTGCTGTCTCTCCTTTTTTCACCTTTGACTTTTTTCTTTTTCTGCCGGTTGGTTTCTAGTCTCCTCGAGCGAGCGATGCTGCTTTTGTTCTGCAGCAGCAAAATTGGGCATAGCTTTTTTAAACTACGACAGTAAGATTAAGGCTTCATAAATCATAAGTTAAACTAAATAAAGGCTTCATTTATTTATTTAGTATTTATGTACGAACACCTTCCCTCTGAGCCTAACGATTACAACTTAATTGTAATTAAAAGTTTTCATCATTTTCCTGACCTGAATTTGTATGATTTTTCCTTGCCATTTTAGCTGATGGGGAAATGAGAGACACAAAAGTTATAAGGGCTTCGCTAGCCGAGCATGAGCAGCCGCATTTTCCCGGCCGACCGCCATCAATTTCCCTGCATTTCCAGCCGACTACTCTTTTGTAGACTGCCTTCCTGTAAGTAGTTTCTAGAATTATTGAATTGATAAAAATGAATAGCATGAGAAAATCTCGAAAGGGTTGAATGCTACGGGCATGGTAAAATCCCAAAAGGAGCGGACTGTATGCGTCAGTCTTTCTATGAGAAGTGCTCTATAGATTTTTAATCCTCCTGTATGTAATTGTAAACCCTATTGACGTTGACTGGAAGTGACACTATTCCGATCAAAGATGAATACGCTGCACATGAAACAAAAGTATGAACTTAAAAATAAGAACAAACCTTACAATAAACAATATGATTCTCAATTTGCTGTAGGTGTCTGACAGTCGAACAACTCGTTTGCACTGGTAAGAAGCTCGGCTTTGTAGCACCCATTCTTTCTGGTGCCTGGTTGTCAAAGAAGCTCAACTTGTGCCCCATGGAACGTAAATTAGCACATAAATACTATCCACAGGTAAGCAGAGTGCTCCAATTCATTTTCTGGATTTCTCGATTCATGCTACTTAGTACATTAAGCATGCGATTAATAAGTAGCAGCTTGCACCATACCCTTGCAATTTAACCCAAATTTTGGGATTTTATACTCGTCCAAAATCAGAGGTTATCCTGATGGACTCTGGTACTAGAATATCAAAGGCTACGAAGAATCAGCATAAATAGTGTGGCTGCCTAGAAGCATGTCGGTTACGGCGAATTGCGGCTGGTTTAATACGGGCGGGAGAATTCAATTTAATACGGGCGAGAGAGATTAAATATGGTCGCGCGTGTTTAATATACGCGCATTGAATAAGTTAATATACGCGCGAGAAATAATTTTGCAACAGGAATCCCTCCATAGCTGGTCGGCTGGTGAAACGCAGGCACCCAAGTGGTGAATTCAAAATTCTGGCGGGACGAAGTTGAATACAATTTTTAATTTAACATTTTCACGTGCTTTTAATTAATTGAGTATAAATTAATTAATTAATCCTAGTTGTAAACATTTCTAACCTAATAAAGTACATTTAGTAATAAGTTTAGTTAGCTTCTGCGATGGAGGAAGAGTCCGCATCCTCCACTTCCGTATCTGTCAACAGTTTTGTCACTGCAAGGATTCAGGAAATTGTGGCCCTTTCCCTTCAAATTGGTAAGCCTGTCAAACATTGAAAAAGAAATTAAGTTAACTTTTATTTCTCCATTATATTAATTTATAGGAGCCTCTAATTCTGTGACAAAGAAAGGTCTGGCATTCCAACATGTTCCGAAACATTTGCGTAGACGAGCCGTTAGCCACAATGTTAAGCGATTACCGAAGAGGTTACAAGACTTCCATTTACGACAACTGGAAAAGAGTAGCGGAGGCCCGCAGAAGAAGCCAAAGAAACCTAGCCGTAAGCATCGACGGAGGAAATCCAACTTACTGGAAGAGTACAATAGACGTCAACGCCAGGTGAAGTGGCTGGAGACTCACATTTGGCATGCTAAAAGGTTTGAATTTGAATTTAGGAAGTTGACGTCACATGTTTATGATTTTGTATTCTTTAGGTTCCATATAGAGACGAAATGGAATTACAGAATGCCGATTGCACCTTGTGATAAAGGATATAGGGCCATTTATCGAGCATTCAGGGACTCTGCAGCCATGCGGGATATATCATTTTATAGCTGCCTTGAGCTGGAAGGACCTTTGCCAATATTATGTGAGAAGTTTAAACGAATCACAAATTCAGAAGTGGACTCTTTAGGGATTGGTGCAGCGATGTACCGAACTGGACATCGTGAAGGTCATCTGCATTTCTACCATGAACTGTCATATCCGTTTGGATTCATTGGAGAAGTAAGCTTTTTCTGGGTTGAAGAAGGCAGGCTTTGGTTATGGGCTCATCCAGGGTACAAGACTGAACTACTTGAGGAATTGATTCGAATATTTGATTTATCACCGGAGCTTTTTCTACACGAGGCGAAACAGGAAACAAATAGACCAACCTTGGACCAACAGAAGATGGAGTCGAAAAATATATGCACTCCACCCCGATGGAGTTCTGTTGATAGTGAAGTCACAATCACTGATTTGGAAGGTGGGCTCAACCGGATCAGATTATATGGAGAAGAAACATTTCCAGTGTTAAAGCGTACCCTTTATACGAGGTCTGAAATCAAATCAAGAAACTCCAGTGGGGCAAGTTGGTTTTCAGAATTCTTCAAAGAAAAAGGGGAAATGCTAAGGCTCCAGGGATCTTTATGGACACAAGCTCAGAGTTCGCAAGATTTTCCGTGCAACACAATCCTACCACTCATTGTGCGAGACCCAAGAATATTTATGCCAAAATCCCGTTCTAAGGAATCAGGAAATGAAAATAGCGAGAAGAGGATAGAAACGGATGAAAACTTTGGTGACCAGCTTGTGAAGTATTTGGAATCTACCCCGAACCTTCTTACGGATAAGACAATGAGAGAGCGGATTTTAAATGAGAAAATGTCAGATGCAGATTTATCGAAAGAGAAGGGGATGTACCTCATACCAGGTACGGAATGATGCAATTTAATTTGAACGACTTTAATATGCTCCAATTACAGGTTCCGAAATTGATTTGGAGGATAAAGAGAACCAAGTTCCAATAACACTCATCCGTCAAGCAGGAAGTGGTTGGGATCTAATAATACCTTCAGCTTGGGCCGTTTCTTTCTGGGTTGCGTTGTCTTACAGGTATGCAAAAACCCCAATGAAGCAATATCCTTTATGCGTGCTTACAATTCAGTGCTTTTTTTTTTCAGGTGCGTTCGACCATTTGGATATCGTGATGCGGTCCACCACGCCTTTGAGTTTGGTTCTGTTCATTCTCCAGAACTCCTTCAACCAGATTCTCATTGTGGTCAGCAGGAAGCAGAACTAGACGGGAGTGAAAAAAGAGAAAGTTTCTTCGGGTTTCCTCCGGCAAAACGTCAGAATTTAATCAAATTGAAATGCCCCTTCCCATTCCAAGTAGATTGGAACATTTTGCTGAACTATTGCACCTCTCAGTTCCAGTCCAGCCACGCGTCGCTGGCTTGTGATGAGACGGTTTCGAATTTCTATATTCTGAGGAATCTCTCCTTTCTGAGCGAGCTAATTAGTTGTTGGAAAACATCCACGGGGATCCTGGATCTAGTTACCCGGATACCGGCGGGAAATCGCTGTCTGATTGGAGTGAAATTGATAATGGTAGGAAAAGGAAGAGTAGGGCCATTGTCAGTTATTTGCATTCCAGGTAAACATATTTTTGTACACAGCAAATCATCCACTCAACCATATAATCATTCTGAATTGCAGATTCTGAGAAAGATGTACTAAATGATGACAGTCTAACTGAGTCATTCCAAGAATCCAAGGAATTGGAGACGAGGAGAAAGGAACTCCGGCAAAAACATCAAAAGGAATTGGCATTTCTCCGCAAGAAAAGGAAGAAAATTAGGAAGCGAGGTGATGAGGAGAGTTCATCTCGAGTTCAAGACTTTGACTCTACGGATCTGAGTCGGGATTACAATGCTCAAGCCCAATCCCTGCATCTACCTGAGCCAGAGTCTACGCTCGCGTCATTGTCCAGGACACCATTCGGATTCATCACAATTGGCAGAGATGCCTACAGAACCGGGAAAAGCGGAGGCTTTGGATATGTTACATTGTTAGGGCTCCATAGATTTCTCGAAACTGTCAGGAACTGGGATCGGAGGGGTATTGTGCTCGTTCGAGACGCCAGCAAAAGTTTTGAATTCAGACAAGCTAAGCTTGAAATTTTTCGTTTGTAATAACTAGAACTGTTAGGATTTCCGGTTCTACTTTTTTGCTGGCTTCTTGAAGCCAATAAAATATAGAAAATAATTATTCTATGCAAAACGGAAAACAACATATTGCGAAAAGTACTCCGCGTGTTTTATTGGTCATTATACTTGGGAAGACCAAAGTGGAATCACGGGGTTGCTGCTTCTAGCGGTGATCATTGAAGGACCCTCCGAAGCGCATAAAAGTGGGAGAAGTAATTGGTACTTTGAAAAACATTTTTATGGGCAATGTACGCGGATACGCGGAAGCATCGTTAAAAAAATTATGTCCGTATTGAAAACACATTTGCCCTACGTTTCATAAATTGCAAAACTCCAATGTTGTTGTTGTCAAGTTGGGAGTGGTGACGCGGTTTTATGAATGTCGATGACCCCAATAATCAGAATTATGAGTGTACCAACTTCAAAATACGACCATGGTTCTAGGAATTGAACTTTTGAAATCCTCCTGGGGTTCTAAAACTTCATCCGAAACTCGAATATGTTTCAACCACTAACTCCTGTGACACTAAAATCCAGGCGAAATGTGTCAAATAGAATCATGAAAATATTACAAAGCAAAGCCAAGGAAGCAGCAGTGAATGAGAGTCGTTCTAAATGCTAACTAAAATTATGAGCTTTATTTTTACGACACGAGGGGGAAAATGAATTCGCATTTCCTTTCTCCCCCATCTGCCCTGAAATAAAATTGGCAAATGGCACATAAAACCTTTGTGAGGACATTTAAGAGATGCGAAGATAAAAGTTCGCGCAAAGCCTTTTGTTGTTGTAGCTATACGCATTTTAATGGATAAGTTGGGAAATGCGAAGCCATTTTAAGGTGCGCTGAAACGTCGAATACCGGGGGAAATCCGTAGTAAAATGTTCCATCTTCCGTAGTGCGCAGGCGGTATTAAGATTTTAATGACCTCCGATACCCGAAGTTTATTTCGGATCCAATATAAAGACCTTCCTGTGGTTTTGCCCGTTTTGTTTTTGCAACTAGAATGAATGAATAATGAAAAGGATTTCTTGATTTCAATGCCGTGTTCAGAAGTTGTCGTTAGATCGTTGCTGATTTGGAGTTGATTGAACAACCCGATATCAAGTTTTCTGGAGACATAATAATTTATACGTTCCCTAGGTTTAATAAGCTACTTCAACCTGAGGTTCTACTTAAATTCTGAATCTGTAGCCTCCGCATCGCTGGTATCCATTTTGATTGGGACGCCCTTCCACTTGATGGATCTTCCAAGCATGAAAAGCAAAAGCCTCAAGTGGGATCATATTAAAACCATTAATTTTCCGTAGGGATCACTTAATGTACGTTGACCCAGCTACGTTTCTAATTATTTTTCCAGCTGCTTCAAGGAGACTTTGGTATCATAGGCTCCATTGAGATATCACGTGCAGAAAAGCGACTTGAAAAACAACCCTGAGAAAACTGGGACTTATTAAAATGCACGCACGAAATCCCAAGTTATTTAGTGACAGCGTCACTCTTCAGCACCCTCGAAATCATAATAAGCATAATTTTAGTCACTTTAACTTGAAAAAGCTTGCATGCCTTGGAAGCATCCTGCCCTCTGAAGCCAAAGTTCAGTCGCTAGGCAGAATTAGCAAAACAATATGCAATTGAACTTTCCTTCCATAAAGCGTAATGCATCCTAATTGTCTTATCTCCCGTGTATCTTTCTCTCACGTGGATTTTATTGTAAAATTTAAATAATAAACACTTCCTATTACAAATTGAACTCGGAAAATAAGGAGTTAATTCCCGTCGTAAAACTCGTAATCAGCTACCATCATGCGGAGAGCTTGTTTGGCCAAAGTCCTTCGATTTTCCTTCTGATAAATATCCAACGTGAGGATATGGATTTAAGTGAATTCGCCTCATAAAACTGGTTTCTTCATCCCATAACATCTATCACAGTTTTTCTTTCATCGTTCACCTTCAGCACTTTTTTTTCGTAATTACTATCTGTCATGCTCCCAATTACCCGGCAAGAGTCCCTGGAGAATCAACAACAAACGCAACCTAAATTCGTCTTCAGTCGATAAACCTCCAGGGATGTAAAATTGGAGTTGGGGCAATATTTTGGTTTTCATGAATATATACGGTCACGCGGAGCCCATTCTCACGCTTCCTTGAAATATTTAGGTGTCATCTGCCAATTTTTAGAAGCAAATCGTAACTTGCTAGATGTGTGCCTTAAGGTGCTGTAATTACTGTCATCACAAAATCCAAGTAATTATGCCTTTCCAGCAATTCCTAAAGTTGGATGGAACACAGAGAAGGAGGATTTACTTAATTTAGGTTCCAGAATTACTGTTTTCGGAGGATTTTGGATTGACTAAGGTTGTTGGTCCGCGTGATGCGTTGGCAGAAATTCACTGTGTTTTTGCGAAATGCTCCCACTGTGTTGCTGACTCTGGGTTGTCGCTCAACAGCGGAAATGAAGCTTCTCAAGCGAGTTTGGTGTAGGTTCTGGTAACGCCGTGAAACCCGTCCAGTCGGCAAAACGCCTTCGAAGAGACGAGAACGCTGAGAATAATTTTTGCGCAGTCTACTGGTTGCAAACAAAGACGCGCTTCAAAACTGTATAATAAAACTGACAGGTGTAGATTTTTCACGAATCTAAAAGTGAACTCTATTGTTACAATTTTTCGAGTCTTTGCCCTAGCTCTTTTTACTTTGCGGATCCTATTGTTTCGTTTTTAGTCTCTAATAGTTATAGACAATACCAGATGAATTAATTATTACAAATTCTGCAATCGCCTTCCGCATCCTTGGAGCTTAATTTCATTGTACTCAGGTATGATGAATTTTCTGCAACTTTTCTCTTAGTTATGTGCATGTTTTCAGTGAATAGTAATTATTAAGGGTTGACCTGAAATGCCTGTTTTGAAAACCAGTATTTTTAACCTCTCATGCACCCAAAGCATAAATCAGGATCCTTAGTTATGATTTTCTTTCAAATGAAGAGAGGCGTTGTTGTTGACAAACGAAAATGTCCTTCCCCCAAGTGCTTTTTACGTAAAACCTTGGGAAGAAATTGAGCGTGCATGCAGAGGTCAATATTAATTCAGAGTCGCATGGAATGCTTGTAGTGTTTTGCTACAAAAATAGAGCTGTACGACGACCTCGTGAAAGCAATGTTAGCCTCGCCAGTAAGGGAAATTGTCCGGATCAAATCAGATCCATGTGTTCCTTTTCCAAAAGTAGATTTCATTCGATCCAGCCACACGCTGGGATTTTGTGTCAAAGTGGCTGGGATCGAAGTGTCACTTGTCGCTGACATTTCACAGAATGAAGTGACATAAAAGGGACAAATGCGGAATTTATTCAGAGCTAATACTCTCTGGTATAGCATTAGTTCTAGGAACTAATCCACATTGAGGATCCGCATTTCAATTGAATTTATATACCTTCCGCTCTAGATTCACTTCAAGTTACATAATAGTCTCCGGCATCGATTATACCTTCACTTTCTCGAGTGTCGGCGATCTGATTTTAATTTGACCGTGACTTGAGTAGTGATGGGTCTGTATTCAATTTTTCACCATGTCAGATATAAGACCTCAATTCTGGGCGGTGTGTGAATTCAGATTCTCCAGGAGATTTTCAAAGCGTTGTATAACGTATTTACGTTTTACTTTTACTGATTCCAATTCTTCAGGTAAAACTTTTATTTCAATTGCAGTACAAGAATTTGCTTCCAGGGCAAGTCAAGGGAGTAAATCTTATATCCATATACATAATCATATTAGGAATGAAGTTCTGTAAAGCTGATAAAGTGAAAGCATAGGGATTCCTCTCGCAGCTCCCAAAACTTTTATTCATGCTCTCGTACTTTCCCCTGTTTCTGTATAGCATGGCCTAAAGTGCTACAGTTCCGTGATTTTGATGGGATGTCTCGAGCAGTAATCTAATTTGAAGCACTTGATGTGTAGCAAGAAAATATACAAAACTGAGTAAAAGGTAGGCAGTGCCGGAAACGGAGTCGATATAGACTTGTGAGGTGCTGGAAGACGAAAACCATGTTTTAAGAAGATTGAAGAGGCCCCCTTCCATTGTTGTTTTCAAACTTCCTTTGAGCGATAAGTTTCTTAACTCAATGTGATTCCTGCCGTGAAGACTGTGTGCAGAATATCGTTTCCTTACAAATGCACAGAAGCTTTTCGTCTTTATGGAGAAAGTTGGAAGAATGAATAGCTGTTCACTGTTTGATGATCAAACCCGTTAACTGTATATTGCTTGATCAAAGATAAAATCTCAGAGACACGAAATGGGAAATGTACCTTTACTTTCTCGGTAAATTAAGATCTTCCCTAGCTAGAGTGCCTTTCCTTGTACAAATAAACATTTTAATAGTGACTAGAGTCTGGGGCCCTTGGTGCTAATTCGACATGTAACAATTGAACCAGGATGTGGAAAATAATATCCTGATTTCTGAAGAAAGTTCGCACGGTGCGAGAGAAAAGAGCTTTTCCCAAAGCTCCCGGTGAACCAAAATCCCATTTTCTTTTATAAAGTCTGAAACGGAAAACGGGGAAGATACTTGTTAAAAAGCTTCCTTTCCTTAGAATCTGTAAAATCGGGATATAAATCCTCTTATCCGGGACAAATGAAGCCGTGTGATGTCATTGACAATAAGTTTATATCAATTCCTAGTACTAAATTACCTAACAAAGGCGGGATAAAGCGTCAGTGAAATATGCTATACATATCGTGTCCAACTTCATTTCAAACCATTCATTTTATTTTTATTGTGCGTCTGATCATCACATGCAGTTCATTTGCCAAAACTTTCTCATCATGGAATCCATTTAGAAACCATTTTCTTCAATTTTGCCAAGGATTTTTATTTTATATTCAGTTTACGCGCAATAGAACTTAAATTAGTGGACCTTTAACGTAATGTAAACTTGTTCGTCTTTATAATACTCAATACGTTTTCATTAAAGAAGCAATGACCAAGGGGATTGTTCAACTGGGGATATAATTTTTTTCATAGTATTCATCATGATTTCATGGTCAGGGTGGTCAAGTTGGTTTCGCAAAACCAAGTTTACGAGGCCACTCCTGGCAATAATGATAAATCGTGGTAACATGGATGAAAATAAGTTCGCCATTTTCCCGTTTCCTTTTGATGTGGGTGGAATGTCAATTCGGCGTGGGCAGGATGTTTTTGAATTTAGTTGACATTTAGTTTGAACGAAAATAAAGTAAGAACTTTGAATGCTGCTTGAAATCAGGAGAATTTCTGCTCAATTCTTGTAGTGGAATTTTAAACATCTTTGAGCTTCGACTATAAATCTACGACGAATGGGGATTGTTCGAAGGCATATTACTGTAATGAAACTTAAGCTTTAATTTTTAGTTTTGAAATTCTGAAGTGAAGCGAAGGAATTGCTACACCTTATTTCACATCTGTTATAAACAAATTGAATCCCTGAACTCAATGCATTCATGTAAGGTGTCGCACGCAAAACTTCTGGGAAGATGGATTTTAGATCAGTGAAGGAAGCCAACCTAAGGTCATGACATTGTTGTGAAGCTTTTTCTCACCTACCCTAAGAAAGATTGGGAATATTTTGTTCGAAAAGCAAATTATATTCCTGAAGTGTGGAATTCAGACGGACAGATGGACAGTAGAAACCTGGAAGGTAGCAGTCACACTAATTAATAAACTCTGCTTGAATTCATTCTTAGGTGCTTATGATATGAGCGTAAGACAGTTTAATATCCTTTAGAAATAAATGAGGTGAGGTCGGTTGTTGCAGCGAAGCTCAGGTGTGCACGGACCAGATATATGCTAATCAATTTCATGGACGTTGTGCATGGGTTAATCGCAGTTTAATGTACAATAGGTGCGACAGTCAGTCACAGTCAATCTATTGCAAATGAGAAATCACTCTACCTTCTATGAATAATTACCAGACCCGACGCGGTTTTGAAATTCCAAGTAAGCTTTTTAGAGTCAGACAGAATGCTGTGGCTTCACAGAGGATAAGCTCGGGGCTGCAGGAATAGCGCTTTTGTTGAAAATCGGATTAAAACCAAATATGTTGAACTTTCCCTAAGCACCTAGAAGTCATGCATTTTGTGGTTTGAAAAATGTGTTGTTAAAGCCTCGCGATGATTGAAACATTGCGACTAGTAAATGAGGTTGTTCAAACAAGGCAACGCTACAGACGCAAATCCACTAGCGACCACTTAGAGAAAGTGCGAGGGAAAGGAAGACCTTGAGGGAGATTGCGTGTCATAACACTTCTTTTTTTCTCCTGCAAGATTTTATATTTATATGGCCTTGCCTGTTCCATGTTCCAATTTACTTAATTGTGTCTTATATTAAAATTCTCAAGGAATGCTGCAATTTAGCGAAAAATTTAGCGAAGAAATTTAGCGGAAAATGAAGTTTCTTCTTCATATCATTCTTCATAAGATAACTTGAAATTGTACTTACAAATAGCTCCCCTTATTCTATAAACCCTTGGTTAGTAACAATGGCTCAGCTTAGCTTATTTAGAGTGAGGTTTTTCAAATATTGATTAATTGCTGTTGACGGGTGCATTTGAAAATTGCTAACCGCAAGCGATAACGACTGTGATAGAAGCCCAAACTATGTTCAATTGTATTTCTATTCATGCCACCTGACTCCAGAGGAAGTAACGTTTTAATTGCACACCTGGGACACACCTAATCGATTTGGTTAAGCTCCAGTAATTGGTGATTAATTACGCCTACCATCGCATGTTGACTATTCATTTCAACAACAGTTAACGAAGAAAGTATACATCGGCCTTTCTAAGTTTAAAGCAAATGAAACAGTAGATGAGTCTTCATTTTGATTGAATAACGTCAATTGGCTTAATTGAAAGAGAAAGCAAAGCTTTCGCTTTTTAAATTATTCATGGTAGTTTACCATGTCGTCAGGGATATTACGCCGTCCATTCCTTTATTCCGCAAAATCCTAGTCAGTGCGGTCAATTGTGATTACAGCCTTGAGCTTTCACTTCCGCGTCTGTATTGAAATGCGTCCATCCCAAATAAATACTGTACATAATAAGCTGGAGTATTGATTTCCATACAGCGTATAATTATTATAACCATTACTTTCAGCCACAGTTTCTTTCTCCAGCGGAGTAACTTCAGAAAGGTGTGGGTTGAAGTGACACCCATTATGAAAACTTTAAACTGTCACTGGGTCATGTAATCCTTTTGTTTGTCAAATCCAAAGCTATATTCAAGCATCAAAATGCATCCACAAAACTACGACGCCATTCCAGCGTCTATTTAGAGTGTGCCTTTCATTGATGCACAATGCGATTCTCCTCCAATTGTAGAAGTGATAATAGTAGTAAACTGGGTAGGTAATATGTCAAGGTATGCTTTTTATTTTTTAATATAAAAAAAACCAGATTCTATTCGAATCCCCTAACTTGAAATTCAGTATGGTAGGCGAATGGATGATTTGCATATAATTTCTTTCCACTTAAAATTGCATGCCTTTCGTAGCCATTTATCTTTGTTCTTAGGCTTCATAAACTTCATGTTACTTTTTTTCGCTGCAAATTCATTACCGTGTAAAATTCGGAGGTGGGTGGAGTTTATGATGGATCCCATACCCAGTTGAAAACCGGATCCTTTGGATAAGCATATTAAATCATTAAACTATATTCCTTACCTTCCATTTACAGCAAGTTGTATCGTGGGTTATCAGATTCTTTTCCGTTTTGCTGCGTTTTGTTTGACGCTGAGAAGTGATGGGATATGAACAGCTTCACGGAAAGTGTCATTTCTCATTTAATTTCACTCATTATTTACGAAGCTAAAACTTTATCTGATGACGCCAAAGCAAGAAGATTCAGAATGGTTTACGTGCTTTGCATTATTCACACTAATTGTAAATAGAAGGAAAACTTCGGCAAAAAGTCAGATATTCGCATTTATATTCAGATACTAAGGTATCAAGGATGGGATCTTGCTGGAGAGGCCAGAACAATAGAATTTACTTAACAATGCCTGTATTTGATAATCCGGGTTTATAAATTCCATAAATTGGGAAATTTGAAAATTTCTTGTTTCCCGCCCAAAAAGTGACGTCATAAATTTTATAAATTCTATAAATTCTATAAAAATTTACAGCGCAAAGTCTCAATTATTTACGAAGCTAAAACTTTATCTGATGACGCCAAAGCAAGAAGATTCAGAATCGTTTACGTGCTTTGCATTATTCACACTAATTGTAAATAGAAGGAAACCTTCGGCAAAAAGTCAGATATTCGCATTTATATTCAGATACTAAGGTATCAAGGATGGGATCTTGCTGGAGAGGCCAGAACAATAGAATTTACTTAACAATGCCTGTATTTGATAAGCCCCTAAATGCATCTTAGATTAGTCAATCGTATTCGACGTCAGAAGCAATACATCACCCACATTTCAAAGTTTATGTTAATCATGATCCAGCCGATATTTGATGCATGAGAGATTTACAGAAAGGATATTAAGATTCCCAGATCTTGTTTTATTAACCTTCAATAAGGTGAAGCAAGAATAAAGTGTTTCTTTATAATCTAGCATACACGGCAGATACGGAAGCTTATTTATATTAATAAAATAGGAAATTCCAAGTTGCAAATCTTCGAGGCTGCTCCACGTGTCTAAATATTTAATTGTTTAGGTTGAATTGGTCAAGTGAAGCAGAAATCAATCTTTGGTCAGGTTTAGATTCTACCGCGAATTTCCTCTTACTCCATTTTTCACTATAGACTCATTTCCTTTTGGAGCCTTCATTATGCTGCTTGTAAAAATGAATCCTATGGGCGGAGCTGACGAAAAGGGCTTCATAGTTTCGCAATTCTTGCGCAAATATTTCACACGAGATTCTTCCCCTTACTTCTAAATTCGGCTGAAAAGGACGCCGTAGAATATGTGGAGTTCACCCCCTTGCTCTCACCCCATAAAGCCTTGTCGGGTCCATAGGAAATTGAGATTTCCGTAGTAATATGGAACGACGCCATTTTCAAGTGATTTTCATTCATTCAATATCCGTTGCTATTAGGTTTGAACTGAGTCAAGTTCACGGTGTAATTTAAGTGTTTGTTGGTAGCATCATGTAATCTTGATGCATTTAATTCAGTGGGTTGAAGATAGGAGGCAATGTCTTGTAAACAAGATTAAGAGAGCATTGACAAAACTGACACAAGAAGACATTTTATGAGCTGTTTTGAGCTTCGTCATTTACAAGATCCATGCCGTGCTGGAAAGTGGGCTGCTAATGCACTGGATAGAAGGATTCAGCACTTGAATAGCTTTCTGAATTTTTAGCCCCAAGCAGCAAGGTGTGGATTTTAATTACTCTGTACGGGACGAATTAAGTTGAAACTGTTGACAAAGTACTACTACATTAGTGAAATTAAACTGTGCGGGTGCATCATTTGATTTCTCTCGAGACTATAATTGTAATATAGTAAATAGCTTCACGGTGACTCTTCTAATGTAATTTTCAGAAACCACGAAGACACAACAAAGGAAACAATAGTCGAGACGACTGTGACGATACGCTTCTTCCGACAGCAATCTGCCTGCGAGATTCCGATTTTGGGATACAAACATTCTCTGACGACTTCCCTGGAGAAATGAATCCAGATTGGATTTCAGTCCCTCCTGCTTTAATTTGAAAGGCAATTCCAGACGTGCTGGAGACGAACAGAAAAGGTTAGACCTTTAGATTCAATATTCCATTAACGCTTCTGTCAATAATACAGTTTTATTTGCTTAAAATTACATTTGGCAAGTTTAAAATTTGCATTTAAAGCAACCCAAGATCAACATAGGCAGCGGGGCATCCATTAAATTAATTACTGAAACTAAGTTCGCATTATTTTCTGATTTTGCTGGACTTCAACCTTTGATTTCCTTTCAGAAATTCGCCTTTGTTCGTTTCCATATACAACAGACAACAAACAAGTTCGAATTACGCAATTCATTCTGTCGCATCCAAGTCCGACGCACTTTATGAAGACAGTTTCATGAGCTCTCCCAAGTAATAATAGCTGGTGACAGAATGTGTCTCACGGTCGATTAATCTCCAGCCACCAATGTGAATGAGATGAAGGTCTTATTCGTCCTTGTCATCATTTGTGCCAGCTTAAGTCAAGGAAATGCAGCTTGTGAGAATCCAGAAATACATTGGCTCACTAACCCCGAAGGGGTCATCACGACCCCACATTTTCCTGATAAATATCCAGTTCCTCTATGCATTCGATGGATCATCGATTCCCAACACCACTACGTCAGTATGCCAGATGCCCATGGAAAAGGCGTTTACAATAACACTAAACGAATTCGGGTATATTTGACACAATTCTACCTTAAGGAAAACGTGACTTTTACTGGGTATAGCAAGTACCCTTATACCAATGGATACTTTGTTGATGAAAATGAAAAGAATTCAGTTCGAAGAAGTATGGATCTGGAATACTCTGGATACAGTGCATCTCCAAAGATGCATCGCATCACACAAAATCCAAACTACACGGTGAAACGTCCTGTCCACTGAATGCAGATTTTTTTCAATTGAAGTCCAGATTGAAACTCCTTTTGCAAAGCATCACCGGGCAAGAAACTTCAAGAATGTATATGGATTCAACATCACCTATGAAATAACAGATGAAAGCCATCATTTGGAAGAGTATGGGAAAGATTTTGGGGAATGTAGTCTACAGCATTGCTCATTTGCTGGAGACTGTGTAGTATCCAGTGATTACAGGTCAGACTTTGATCATTGATCTACCAAATTCCTTGAGAATTATATTCGCAAAAAATGCAAAAAATTTGAGCTAATTAAAATTCCTATTTGATGATGATTTCAGACGATTTTCCTGCCTCTGTCACCCGGGTAGATATGGCCAATTTTGTGAGTACGGAGTCGACTCCAGGTGCAATCCAGACCAAAACGTCAACTTCTGTTACAATGGTGGCAGTTGCAGGTCAGTGAAAGTTTAATTCAGAATTTCGAAGTTATTACGGTTCTAGCCTCATCTTATAAAAGGAGAAAACTGTTCGAGGTGAAAGCTTGGATAGAATTGAGTCCTTTCACTCTTTCCTCTGGCTGGAATCTGTTATTAGCTCTCAAGGTTTTGAAGTGCTAAAATTAGTTTTTAAAAGCGTTTTGTAAAAACATGACAAGCAGTGAATAGGCGGGAGGGCGGGGCTATAGTGAAACCGTTTAATAGTCGGCCTATCATTTCACCGTTAGGAAGGCAGTTAATTCGTATCCTGCGGAAGCCTTTTTTAGGTTTTATTTAAACTATGAAAACGAGGTTAATTCTAACGGGATTCAAACAAGTTCTCATTTTATCCTATTGTCTTTTCGTAATTAAATTAGTAGTGCGATCGCTTTTGAGAACATTTCATTCACTTTCCAAAGGGTTAAGCGGGAGTGAAAGCTTTGTGTTTCTCCTCCATTGCTTTTGATCCTTGACACGGTGTAAATGCAAAGCAGTTTGGAAGGAGAGCGTGTTCAAACGATGAAAATGGCTTTAATCTTTTCCGTGTAGTTCCTTTCGTTGTCAAGCAACCGCAGCGCTCCTACGATAAGCTCCTTTTGAAAGACAACAGGTAGCGAAACGAGGCATGATTTTACATAATTCAGGGCACCTACTGCTGTGTTTTTGATGCTCACTTCGCACAATAATCCGCCGTCCTTCACTTTCACCACTCCTCACTTCCTGGCTACTAAGAGAAAGTCATGCAAAATTTAAAGTAAAAGGGTTGAAATGTGCCACTCGCATACTTTAGAAGACACGCTTACGTGACTTAACACAGCGGCTTTGAGAATTTATTCATTCAGAAGGGTGTCTTGAGAAAACTTCCGTTGTTATAAACTGTGGTTTAGGCCCCTAATTACATGCCATTCCTCTGTTGTGGTTGAAATGTCGTGCCGAGTGACAAGATGCATGAGGCTCTCTCGACGAGTGACACCACGGGCATAGGCGACATTTCAGTCCAATTTCCGCCCTTTCCACGTTTGATCTTCATTATAAAAGGCTAAAGTTCAGATCAGTCTAGAAACATGTGGCACACATGTGATATGATTCATTGTCTCCGAAATAATTCAATTTGAAAGCCATTTCGAAAAACCACTCCTCACTCACTTGTAGCGTGAGGGCTTTTATATCTCCACCGGAAATGAAATTTCCACTGATTATGTGTAGTACACGACTCATCCACTTGTCGGGATTTTCGCTAATGGTTTCTCGATTCATTTACGGATTTTTTTTCTTCTTGTCTTGTTGGATTAGTTGAGGCAAAAGCAAGAAAGACTTCAAGGGGCATTTTTCTTTATTGATTCCTTATAAAAGAAGCTGATGGTTTTTTGGAAGATTGAAGAGCAGAGAGAAAGAGTGAGAGAGCTCAAGAGATTTCCAAAACATATTTAGAAGCTTCAGGTGAAATTACGGTTTTTGAGGAATGAGTAGAAAGTTTTTGGTTTGTCTTGATCAGTCAAAACAGTGCATCCAAAATATTGGAGTTTTAATTAGCTACCTGATGGACTGACATCCGCATTTTAGATTCTCACCCCCGTCATAGGAAATTTATGACGTTTCCAAAATTTGTATTTGACTTTGGCCTCACCACCATCAGCAGACGACATCCAAATCAACCCACTTTTTCTGCTTTTTCCTCACTTTTTCATCAAAGAGAAAGTTTAGTGGAAATATTAATTTTCACTTCTTTCTCAGGACTTTTCCACCATAACTTTTTGCAGAGTGACAGACCCCTTAGGAAATCATTTTCAAAATTCGAAAGATTTGAATTATAGCTCATTCGAATTTGAAGCTTTGTGTGTTTTGGAACAAGTTGAAATGATTTTGACAGGGTATGGAAGAATATGGAAACATGCGACGACATTTATGGAAAATTCATTATAAAATCAATTTGCGCCTGGTGTATGAATGGTTTGTCAAACATGAAAGAAGCAACTATACCTACTACTGGCAAAGTTAATAAAACTGAAAACCCTAATTCTTGGGGAGGACACTTTGAAGTTCGTATTTTAATTAATTCTCTGTTTTAGGATGCAAGGACTGGACGCAGGGATCTGCTTTTGTCCCCCTGGCTATACCGGCGCGTTTTGTACTCAGAAACTAGAAACGTCTGTCAAAGGTAAATTCCAAATTTTATCTCTTCAATTCCTCATTTCGCGAAAACCATATGGCCTCAGAAATTCATGAAAAAACACTTAGAACTCCATTTTTGACAAAAATATGGACCATTAAATTAAGTTTGGATATGGAACCTCACGTTCTTGTGCACAACGGTCTGAACTTTGCTGCATTTGATTGAAGGATTTTGTCCCAAACTTTAATGTCTCTTTGTCAAACTGACGCACGTTTTGATACTCGTCGTCGAAGATTCGCAGTCACGTCATCCAATCCACTAGCGACATAATATCGAATGCTGCTTAAACAACAATATCTGAATGAATGCAAAATTTGTCACGTCCGACACGGGACGTGGTTCTCAAATGGTAGAATTAAGTGCTGATAAAACGTCGATATTCTTGATGACTCTGCTTTCAGACTAAAAATCTTGACCTTTGCCTTCTCTGCAAACGAACCCTTGAGCGATACCTCGCTGCTCAGAGGGTTAATGGTGTTGTTGTTTTTCCAGAGTTTCAACCATGTCTTCAAATGGCGCCAGCCATGTAATAAAATTTGGCAATGAACTTTCGCTTCTTGTGCTTGTTGATGCAAAAGTCATTTATCGAATCAAGACATTTATTATTCGATCATAAAATCAAAATGATGCACTCTTTCTGATTGAATCATATGACATCCGCGTTAAGTACAAAAGTTTTTCAGTAACGTTTAAGTCTTACCGTGTGTCCCAAAAAGCGAACCTGTATACATCAAACATGGCATCAGATTCGAGGAAATGACAGTCAAGCTAATTTTCCAAAACAAATAAGCATGATTGCTTGGTTTATCAAAAGTCTCAATCATTTATGAGTACAAAGGCCTTTCCAAGTATCGACTGACTGGATGAATTAGGGCAATAAACGAAACTCATCACACAACTACTCCTTCAAAGAAGCAAAACAATGCTTCTCTCGTTGATTGAAAGTCGTTAATTAAATAAGAAATTAATGATTTTCAGAATCACTACAAGCTAAATATAGAATATAAGTTGAATCAGCCATAACACCCATGGCTTTGTAACATAAGTGTCCGAGAATTAATTTCTTACTATATATAAATGTGTGTAGTCTTTCATCTTCTCCGGAATTAACAATTTCATGCTGCCTCGAGCCTCGACTTTAATTACTTTCGTGGGAAGGTGACAATGACACTGATTGAGAGCGACAGGACTTGGCCGTAGCCTAATAACTCTTGGTAGAATAACTTTGGGATCGGAATGAAGCCATTTTATGGTAGTTTTGGCGTGGAAAAGTATTATAACAACTGCAATTGAATTTTTTCCAGGATGTCCAGGACCTGACTGCAAGGAAGTATGCGATAAAGATAGCAGCAAGGGTCCCTGCTCGTGTCACAAAGGACGCAATATTCCAAAAGGTAGAATATATCAAGTGACAAAGCAATTTTATGAACAGAGAAAGTGACACGTGGAAGAAAGAAAAGTTCAATGAGTTCACTTGATGAGAAAAAGTTCTCCTCTGTTTTTACACTTTCACTTTAAAGTGAAAGCTGTTTTTGCTCGACTATTTGTTCAAGCATTTTGTCTCGACTTGTTAGAAAACATTATTATGGACCCCTCGAAGATCCCATTACTCAGCCTTATCTAAATAACAAACATTCCATTGATTTGAATTTCCGTCTTTTTGAACTACGGACAACAAAGGCAGTAGAAAGCATTTTCTTTTCATATTTCATTCCCATCCTTTCTCTTTTTACTGATGATTTGAAATAAGCTTCGAGCGGCTTTGAATTTTCTTTCTCTTTGATATACCTCTTGATGTTAGTCATGAAAAACTTTTTCGTTTATGAATTTCCAACGAGTAGGGTCAGGTTGGATGAGATATGAAGTCGAGCTGCAGGCTCTACAGGAACTTCCGAGGCACGACTTCCTGTCCGGAACGGAATTCATCCCACAAGATGATTTGAGTTGGAAGTCCAAAGTTGAAGATGCACTGAGAGAGAAGCTGGACAAGGTCCCTGGACTTCAAGGGATTGACACGAGTCTCTCCATTGTGTCATTTCAGTAAGTGCTGCATGAGTCAAATGGATCTAATTAATTGACTCCCATGCTGAATGGAGGGACTGACTGGACATTACTACTTTAAGAAATTACTCCGTTGACATGGATTCAGAGTCCTTTGATGTCTTCATTGTTCATTAGTAAAAGCGTCATAATCAATTATATCCATTCACAAAGCTATATGTTTCCCAGTCTGAAATAGCAATTCATAGATTCTCGTTTGAGAAGATGAGAACATTCAGTTATAAGGGAACACTTTCAATGGGATATGGCATTAAAATTCTTTGATCGCGTCCTGTCAATTTGTCTTTCAAATAATCATAACTTGTCAACAAGGAATTTTGTAAGGCTCCACGTAACTAAAACTGAGAAAATATACTCTTGATCTTCATGTTTTGACACGTCACTTTTTTATAGCTTCAAATGAATGAATTCATAAAATTTCTTGTTCCTTGACCTCTTCCTTGGCGTTGAAGGTTACGCAGACAAGAAGTGTTCTTGAACCCACCGCCCCCATAAATGACCATATCAATGGAAGTTTTATTGCGTTTTTATTTGTTAATTTTTATTTGGAATTTTACAGTGGCTTATCACAAATACTGTTTCAATTCTTCGGACCTAATGATACATTGAGCAAGAAGGATCTCATTAAGGAAGCGCTTATTACCGGCTCGCTTCTGCCGATACGGAAACTGAGCAGTACCTTCACAATGCGCTCATATCCGCCGTTGTCTTTGAAAGTATGTACTACGCATGCGCATGACTGCGACTGATCAAGTTGAAACCCTTATAATTGTAATTTTCAGGCCATCTCCGGGAACGGGATAAATGAGCCACTGATTGCCGGTAAAAGCTTCGACCTAGTTTGTGAGGCCGAAGGTTCGTCTAGAGTCAAGTTCCAGTGGTTCAAAAAAGGAGTTCCAATCAACAAGTCATTTGCTACAAGGTTGATATTGAATTCTGGACTTAATTGGTTTAATTGGAATGTTTGAAAACTATAACTTCGTATTTTAGGGAAATCAATGACAAGAAATATCCGGCCTCTACATCATTTCCTTATTCGTACGCGAGTCGGTCTATTTTAATGATAACAAAATCCGGGCTTGAAGACCGCGGTGATTTCACCTGCCAAGTAAGACGACGAACTGTTGGCAACTTTTGTCTGAAAAACTATAAATTCAATTTGATGAAATTATTAAAAATGGGATATTGTGTACGTTTCAAGGTTTCCGACATGGGGGAGGAACAATGCATGGAAACAACGGTGAGCGTCGTAACTGCGCCTGTACCTTATATGGACCCCATGAGCTTAACTCTCGAAAAGGTGACAAAAAGCATAAAATTGAGCATTGTATCATTGTAAGACTGCCAAAAGTTGTAATGTCGCCGATGCGCTCTCGTTAAAAAAAAGTTTCTCGTACTCTTTACACTTGACTCTTTTGAAAGATAAATCTAATTTGAGTTGTCCCTTACTAAATTTTTCATTTCAACAAAGTTTATCTCACAAATTGATTTATGAAAAGTTGTATGTGCACAATGAAATTGATTCTAGTCGAAGGAAGTTAAAGTTTCAAGAAAAGAAACTCGGGATATAGCGATTTCATAAAATATCTAAATCCCAGTTGATGTCAATTTACACAAGTCAAACTGGGCCGAGTCCCTTAAGGAGGCGGCGAAACTTAGTTGGAACAAACTTTTTGGATAATGACTTTTACGTCACAAAAGGTTGACGGTCACTGCGTTAAATTCTAAAAGTTTTGTTAATTTTTAGGGTGAAAAGGATCGAGCGATTCTTTGCTACTCTGAAAATGAGGCTCCGACTCACAACTACAGTTATACATGGGAGAAAGACGGAAAAGCGATCGTGAATAGAGGTCACTGGACAAATGAGGTCATTGAAGACCTTCATCCGTATGGAAGTCTTCTTAGGATTCTAGAAGCAAAGTCATCAAGCATATACACTTGCATTCCAACGAACATTGCAGGTCGGTAGAAACATTATTTACACAACGAAATCGGAATTTCATTGAACTCACGTATTATTTTGGGTCAATATTCCAGGGAAGAGTAGCATATCTGCGGATGTCCGTGTTTTGGATTCGAAATACTTGGCCTCATGTCGCCACGAAGTGGACGAGAACAATTTGATATGGAGCCGTACTGCAGTTGGACAAATTGCAAAGACTCGATGTCCTTCTAACTATGTGGGTGATGTAGAGCGGCTTTGCTACAATTCAACGCAACACAAACAGCCAAAATGGGGTCCCTGTAATTTCGCCAAATGCTTTTCCCGGGACTTGATACATTTGAACAAGGATGTAAGTTCAAATTCATTATCCCTCACCACTGCGTGTGAATAAGAAACCTGTGACAAATAACCTTAATTACAAAGGAAACGAGAGACCTGGGAGTATTCATTTCCCTGGCTTAATTAATGCGAGATATCATTCCTAGTTAAGATACTTTTGAATAGAACGTTACAGAACTGGAATATAAATTATGGGTCTGGTAACAAGCACAAAAGTCTCCAATTATAATTTTAAATGAGCGAGTTGCTTTCACTTGGCTAATATCCTATTTACAAACAATTTTTGGTCCAATGCATTTCCATCATTTGCGAGCTTACTTTGTACCATTGGAATTCATTTTTCTAGCTTCAAACTCTCAAGATGGGATTTGGAAATAATACGAAAATTTTTGATCTGGCGGAACGACTTGTGAATCATCTCGCAAACAAAACTTTTCTCTACCTGGGAGAAGGGGACCGGATCATTGAAATCTTGGAGGATATTGGAAATTATGCCATCCAGAAGAAAGACGTAAATACCACAGTTAATTATTGCTGATGGAATTTTGCCAAAAACCTTTTACGCCTACTTTCAGATTATCGAGAAAACAGACGACAAGTTTTTACGAACGTTCATGAACGCGACAACTCAGCTACTGAAGTTTCCAGGTTCCTGCTCTACTCGCAGCCGAGTCGTTACTATTACCAATCTCATCCAGAGAGTGGCGACAAAATTCCCTACGTGAGTTGTATAATTTGTTGACATTTTTATTACGTCAGGGGTGTACATTTCTCCAATTACTATAGGCAAGGGAAGCGATTCTCCTGGTACTCGGAAGTATTTGTTTTGGATAAGCTAGAAATCAGTATCGCTATATTTTCGGAGCCTCGGATCCGATTTCCACTAGGGCCAATCCCATGGGCGAATCTCAGGATTGAAGTCCCAATCTCTGTCAATGGAACCGGCGAAGGGACTGTACTGCTTTTCATCGTTTTCAGAAACTTGACTTCCATTGTCTCTACAACTGCTAGGTTAACCTCGTTTGACCAGCAACAACCTTTTCACCCTGAATCACAAATAGTTGCAATCACTGCCCAGAACTATACGCCGATTCACTCGTCCAAAATTCGGCTTAGCTTCAACATTTCATCTAATTTGACCAATAGAATTCATAACAACGAAGCTAATTTCACATGCGCTGGAATAGAACCTAGAAGCGGCGAAGGTCTTTCATGGATTGAAAATGTATGTACAACCGTCGGACTTGAAAAGAACAGAACCATTGAGTGCGATTGTGACGATTTTGGCGAGTTTGGGTTGTTGGTCTGGCACTTTCAAAAGGTACATCAAAATCAACATGTCGCTAGATCTTTTAGCCTAAACATTTTAACTGTACAATTTTTTTTCCAGGCGCCAGTACCATTTCCGCCGTTAGAAACACACTGGTCACTCATCCTAGCAACTGTGGTCCTAATCCTTGGTTGCGCAGTAGCAATGGTTTGCATAATAGTTCACATTGAATTTCAACTCACATCGGACAGCCTGTACTCGATCAAACTCATCGTTTGTTCGACCTTAATCTTTAGCCATCTCTTCATACTTTCACTCCGGGTAACATTGTGAAACTTTCAATCAAACATTTTTGGAATTTGATAGATGTTTGTTCATTTTTTGACAGACGGAAGCTTATTCGATTCCAGTTTCGACCACTCTTTGTTCCCTCTTGATCTTGTCACTTTCCTGTCAACTCACAACACCCCTTACAATTCTCGTGTCGGAACAGATAGAACTTTACCAGTGGCTCCGATCTGTGTCAAACATGACAATAGTTTTTGGTTTCTTCACTGCATTCTCACTCCCAGTTTGGATCGTAGCTGCTGCAGCGTCTTGCGTGCGATCAGATAATTACACAAGACTGATACACACTGGTAGCACTTACCATCAACTTGGTTCAGTCCTAAGTGAAGATTCCTATTTCTTCGGAGTATTTGTGGTGATGCTTTCATTCATCATTACCGGCTTCATAATCTTTAGCTTCAAGGTTTTCTCGCACTTGCGAACTCTCAAAACGGACTCAGGGAAGAACCACCTCGTCGATTATCGGTAAGGTCAATGCAAAACGGAATAACAAAGTAGCAACACTTAAGCTTTTATCGTTTGTGTTTCAGCATCAAGGTCATGAACCGAACCGTGATGATAACCGCCGCCACCGTCGTTACAATAATTACGGGGATTTTGCACATCAACATTCCCAGTTCTCTGTTGTATCAGTATTTCTTTGCTTTCGCGAATCTAACCACGGTAATACTCATGATAATATTTTTTTTATAAAAGGTAATACTTTATAGAATGATCACGTTTCTTCTTTTCATGACACTCGCCCAGGGAATTGTCCTATTTCTGTCTTACACCGTAAAAAGCGAGCATCCAATCCCTCAGAAACTCATCCACTGTTTTGCAGCCAATTCATTCGATGACATTCCAGATCCGGAAAAGTTTTTGACGCACCGCCACTTGAATGGAGACACAAGGGTCATTCACAGCAGAACGCCGGATAAAGTTTTTGACAACGATCATGTTTCCTCCATTCTTCTTCCAAACAATGGAAACCAAATGGAGTCCCATAGAGGACGCTCAACCACTTTCGACTCCATAAATTCCAATCAAGTGAGCGAGGCAGACACAACAATGGAGACAATTGGCGGGAGCTCAATTCTTTCCACTTCATCCGGAAGGAGGGACTCCTTTCTACTACGCACGTGCTCAGTGTCCACGACCGACAAGAGATCTACATTGTCAGCAAACGTTCCGAGCAACATGTCCAGGTCAATGACCACCCCTGGACAGGGCTATAATCACCGCCCTCTATTGCAACAAGCACAAGGTTGCAGTGGACAATGCAGGAAAAATGGAACACGGCGCTCATTGTCATGCAGTGTGAGTTGCGGACCAAAACCTGACCGCGGGCGTTGCCTTCTTCGTGAAATTGAGACCGCGGACTACGTGCTCCCGTCAAAAGCAAATAGCACACACGTAGCGTCCTCACTGCCCACACAACCAGAGGCGCCGAGTAGTATTCCTGCCGAAGGTTACATCGACGTTATCGATGGTCTCAACAGAAAGCGTAGCCAAATATCAGATTTCAGTAGGTTTGACCCTCAGTTCCTTCAGGAGAATCCATCTGGCAAAAGTCCAGAGGCACTCTATGAAAGTATTAAGTACGAAAGCGTAAAGAACGTGAGCGAGCCGGAAGATAAGGTTGTTTTCTCGGATTCTAAAGCCACAGCATTTCATTCCTCGCCGACACCGGCACCGTCCTTGAGCTATGGTGGACTCCGCGGAAATTCCCAATTATTCAAAAAGACTGATCCTTTGCCCCTCCCACCAACTCCGTCAGATACCAACCTATTGAAGAACCAAGCCAAACATGTGACCAAATCGGACCCAGATGTCAAAAATCTTAATTATCTCCAACGGAATTCGGAAGAGTTTAATGGTACCCATTCCTTGCCAAATGCAGCTCAGAGTTTCCGATCAATTGATCATCCGAATTAAAGTTTATCCAATACATAGTAATATATTTTCTGCAATAGCCTCACTTGTGTTCCGGTAAGGGTATAAATGACATGTGGATGAGCACCTAAACTGTTTCCAAAAATGAACTTGAATCTCTATTAAATATTAGAATAGGACTATAAATTCTATATAATTTACTAGTCAATTTAGTCAGAGAACAACTCAAAATGTAAATAACATGTCATTATATTTAGGTAATTAAGGTGGGGAAAGTTAATATGCTTCGAGTACTTAAAAATATGGAACCATATCGTTCCAAAAACTAATTTATTATTTTCTTATTGGTTTCAGACATGCCTGAAAAACTAATAGCGTTGAACGAGCTTTGCCTAAATACTATCGTATTGATTTGCACAATGAAACAACATTAATAAATCCATCAAAAACTTAAGCTTTATTGTGTAAATAATGAGTAGTAAACTATTTAGAAAACCACGTACAAGTCATAAAAGCAGCAGAAAAAAATGGGACGAAATGGTAAACGAAAACTCTGACTCCATCATATACTTCTCTACTCCAGCCACGCTACACTTCTTATTGCAATTTATTTCAACGTGTCTTGCAAGTAAACAACAATAATTTTGGCTCTTGTAAAAGTTCTCGGCTGAGCATTTCAGCCATGAAAACTTGTGCCCTCTGATGATAATTTGTGAAGCCATTTTTTGGAAGCCGGGGTCAGTTGGTTTACCATAAATCGTTCAACGCGACGGCGAAACTAAAAACTAACGGAAAATAAAATTTAGAACCGATATGCTACTCGGTTCTATTGGTATTTCATTGCTTCAAGCATAATTTGGCGATGGTTTTATTCCAACGATGATTTTCATGTAAATGTAATTCAAAGTTTTGAACAAATCTTCCATCCCGGTCCGTATGGGCTAACAAGGAAAGGTAAGGATAGCCATGACGTCGTCCAGTCCATTAGCACCAAAATCTTTTGTATTCGTTGATCCGGAATTGAATTCTCTATAATCCGTTGTTTGACAGTTGCCCCGAAACAAGCGCAAGCAATACCCGGGACTTACTTGAAGTGAACGATATCTGACCCCTTTAAATGCAACTCGAGTTCCAAGACAAGCGATTCCACCACGACCGCCGGACATCTTCCTTGATTTTCCTGAGAAATGGAATAGTCAAATACGCATGGATAGTTGTACTCATAATCTAGTCACCAGCAAAATTCGGTTCCGTGAAAAATGTCACTTGTGCTCCTCCACTTGATGTTGCAGGTGGAGGTGGAGCGGTAGTTGGAACGGTAGTAGTTGGAACGGTGGTGGGTTCAGCTTTTGGTCGTTCTTGAGCCGTAGTCCCGATTTCTAAAAAAAAATTGTCACTCGATATTCATTTGAGAAGGGAAGGATGAGCTAAAATTACTGGTGATTATGCCCAATGGATTATACGTGCTTGAACGAACGCAGCAGTATTCCTTGCTAGAATAGCATGTCGAGAGAATGTTTCCAGGTTGGAACCCTTCTGGACACAATTCTCCAACGACAGCACAAATACCTCCTGTAATTGTGCACGCGGCTGAAAAAGAAGGTCGCTGAAATCAATTAACTTCTAAAAAAAAAGTTAGTTCAGCTTTTACTTGTGATTTCTAAGGCAGCTACAATAAGCAAACCGGAAATCAGGACGTTGTTCATCTTGGAAAAAGAAGTTAAAGACTGCGTAGTTAATTAAATGGCCTAATTACATAAACCTCCACACTAACACCACGCAGAACCACAGAACTGGAATTTGATATGATTACATAATTTCAGAAACCTTTTCTACAGCGCTATAGTTTGAGCTAAGCTCATAAGATCCCGAGGTAGGTAATATTGCAGCGGTCGCCTATAATTTTCGAATTAGAACAATTCAAAACCCATAATACGAATGCCACTGATTCGTATAAGTACTGAACACATCAGAAAGCTGGAAACGAATCCCACGGGTTAATTAATAATCAGTGGTATTTCCAAAAGGATAAAAAGTTTTGGTCGCCCAATACGAGCATTTAATCACAGAGAAGTTGGCGAAAGTGTATTTATAGGTACTAAAGCCACAACAAATTGTGGCTGTAATCGCGAAGTCGGTTTAGCTGCTCGAGCCTTCTCATCTTGTTTTAGAAGTTGATTAAATTTGTTGAATCATCATGTAGCCATTGGACATTAATCCGTTTTTTGGATATATAATTCCTGGAATCCACTACACTCCGCATTTTTCCTTCATTAAAAAAATAAAAGTTATGGCTTCTACGACTCATTTTTGATTCTCTCGTCCAAATAGCTGGAAGAATGAGCCTATACACCATTACGAAACGACCTATAGTACCTGATGAAGTTTAGCATGAAGAGCATTCCAGTCCTCGGAGGATTGATGCAATGTATATATGTATTTGTTTATTGGATTTAGCTTCTCGAGCCCTATCCACTGATCCAATGCAATGGTTCCATCAAAGTTCCATCAAAGTCGGTGAGAATACGGTTTGAGGCCTGCATAGTTCTAAATCGTGCCGCTCATGTAGCTCAACCTAAGCACTTTCTTTCAATTTCAATGACGGTAATTCATAATTAATAAGATCAGATTTGCATATTTGACAGCCATAATGGCAATGGAAACTTTTGTAAGTCACTACCGGTTCCATGAAAGTCTTGTCTCACGATGCTCCTGAGTGTCTTGGCATGGATTTGGTCGATTGACACTCAGAAAAATAAACCGTGGTAACCCGGGTATAACAAAGTAGCGGAGTTTACGTGGTGTTTTAAACTTTAAAGTATATTATAGTAATTTCGGAGTAATGTACAGGTCAATATGAAGTCATTCAGTCAATTTTATAAAGGAATTGCAGGAAAAA
>VNWY01000557.1:0-37861 GCA_009869845.1 Pseudachorutes palmiensis | reverse complement strand
ATTCCTTTGTATCTTCGCAGGTGTCGAGGGACTGAAGTTGCTGAGTCTGCCGTTGTCGGTCTTGATTGCTACAGCTGGAATCACGAGTGCAGGCCGAATGAAGCCACTGAAATTCATTGAAATCACCGTCCGGAAAGATTTTCTGACCCCTGCCCATGGCAAATACTTCGTCAAAATGTTGAAGATGTCCCATGGGAATGTCGAAGTCGGACGTGCTCACTGAGTTAATCAGGTCAGAGAAATCATCAAAAATGGAAATCTCACAAATCAAATGCATCAACACTTCAACATCAATCACGAATTATTAGATTTATTTAGCTAGGAATCACAAAAATCAAAAAAAAAACCTTAGTCGTAAATTAAAATTAGTTTTATGTCAAAAACAAAACGTCGTCGTGTTTCGTGGTGGTTTTTATTTTCATTAGGAAAGGTTAAGCTTAATTGGGAAAGATTAAAGATCATAAACAGTCGCAAGGAACGATGCAGCAAGCATCGCAACAGACAGCGTCGTCGCAACAAGGGGAGTCGTCGCAACACACAGCGTCGTCGCAACACACAGCGTCGTCGCAACACACAGCGTCGTCGCAACACACAGCGTCGTCGCAACACGGGGAGTCGTCGCATTCACAGCAGCAACAGTCGTCCGACTGCGTATGATCATGATGGACTGTGGAAGTGGGATGATGAGAAATCCAACAAGGAAACCAATCACAAAAGCAGGGCCAATGACAACCGCAACAATCGTGGACCACACCAATTCTTTCCTTATGACGAGATTCGTTGTCATCCGCGGCTGCTGGAACCATGTCTCCTGTTGTATTTGACGGTGGAAACGCTCTCAATTGAGTCTCAAGAGTGATTACCTCATCTGTAAAGGGAGCGATCCTGGATTTATTACCTGAGTACAAACTAATTGACAGCACAGACTATTTTACCAGGAGTTGTACTCATGCTGAATTGATTCTGGATAGAACGACACTGCTATGTTCAGCTTCAACTTGAGCAGTACAGAAAAGTCTTATTAGCCTTACTAACTAGCTTTTAACCATTTGTTGATGTGTGACTGACAAAGTCAGCCAGTCGACTGCAGAAACCTCCTCTGGTTTCTGGAAGTACCAGACACGCCTTGTCTATATTAATTTTCTGGTTGCTGCATTCCTGGTTCCAATAGCAAATGACAAATTAACAACCCTCCAGCTTGGCGTGTGCAAAGATCTATTTCGTCGGAATAATCACAAAAGCGACTTGCGTCTTCGACATGGTTTTCATGTGCTTTACTTAAATTAATAATAATAAATATCAATCTGGGGACATTTTTCAGAGAAATTCAATAGAATCGAGGCTTTCAATAGAATCATTCCCCACTTTTGCCTTCCGCTTTGTGGTTATTGTGTGTGGGCGTTACATCAAGCCTTGGCGTTGAATAGGCACTTGTGGGAAGCTATTCACTCTGGATAATTAATGATGATTCAATGAACATTAATTGGTGGATTTCATCTCTATGTTAGGAGAATTATCGAGCGAAATTGAGGTCAAACACCTGAGTCAAGATTGTCAGGATTCGCAAAATCCAACCCTTCCAAATGCGATCCTCCACTTTCAGATTCCATGCCTAGCCCTAAATACATCCCTACAGGGTCATTCTAACCGGGAGCAAAAAATAACACCCGGGTATTACCCTCACACTAGGGGGTTTTCGTGGGTATTTCTTTTCTTTCAAGTGACTTGTTTGTACCTGCTGCACTGAAATTAGGGCTACTGTTTAATTTTGTTTTATGTACCGATGGCGTCTCTCCGGATTCTGCGCAAGATTGTTAGAGGAATTCACCGAATTCAAATGCTTGGTATTCCTTGTTTGTGACATATCCTATGCACCTTAACACCGGATACTTAGCTCCGCACTTTTCATTATTATAACGATATTGCTTCCTTCCGGAACTCTCTCCTTATTCCTAAATTCTAGAAGCCATGTCTAAATCACCACTTCACAACCATTCTCTTACCAATTCTTAATTGAATTCATGAGGGATGGACCGATAGAGGAATTGGATCGCTTGTATTTCTCCTGTTTTACACCAATTTCGAGTTCAGTTCAATGTGACTCACTTTACCATCAAAATCACCCACGTTGCTTCCATCACTGATGAGGTTTTGGCGCGTTTTACCGTCTCCTTATTTTTATTTTGAAAAATGGCGCTTGCTGATGGAATTCGATTGGTTTTGCTCAAATTCCGTTTGTAAATCCCAGCGACGGAAGAGCACTCACCCCTGCCCTGCAATGCTCCCAATGTTGCCCACATGGCCTAATGGATAAGGTGGGTACTAACTTTTTTTCCAAATTTTTTATTCAACTTAGTAGAACGTTTTAAATAAAACAAAATGGTTTTGTAGGTATGTGAAGTATAATCATTATACCTTGTGTAAAATTTAACAAATTACAAAAAACCATGAGGCATTATAGTAAAGCCAATTGAGGCCCTTAACTTTATAATGAAGGGCCTCAGCAGTGATCCTACGCCTCATGGTTTCTTGTATGTTATTTACAAAAAACCATGAGGCATTATAGTAAAACCAATTGAGGCCCTTAACTTTATAATGAAGGGCCTCAGCAGTGATCCTACGCCTCATGGTTTCTTGTATGTTAGATTTTACACTAGGTAGTAACTCTTTTGAACCAGAATTCTTATACAAGGTTAATTAGCCCGAAGCAAGATTCAGGATATGACCCTTGACCTCCTAGACTGCCAGAAACTGATTTGAATTTGTTGATTTCTCGGCAGTGTGTAGAAGATCAAGGGTCAAATTCCGGAGCTTACTTCGACCTTAAGCTAATCTATACTAATTTAATTAATCCGCTTTTAGGCCCATGATTCATTACAAGCGTTTCTATTGTAATAATTAATTTAATAAAGTTCAACTTGCTTCTATGTGCCAGTTTTGATAATTTTTTCAATCTAATAAAAGTTACAGAGGTTACGTTTGTCTGTGACAAGGTGCTAACTTGGCAAGGTGCACCGCTGTACTGGTGGGGCGCTACGTTGTGACGTCTAGGCGAGCACTTGAGGAAACTTGACTTTTCTGTGGTCCCTCCTTCACTCATTTTTTGGATTCAAAGGAATGGATCGAAATTGTTGATTACCTTAGTTTAGTTTGTACTAAGTGACCAAGTAGGAGAGTAATTTGTGTAAATTGACCACCCACGTAGACTCCTCGTAGTCTCCAGTTGACCACGGATACCTTTGATTGAGGAGTCAAAGGTGGGTGGGGTGAGTAATCCACCTTGTCGATTCATTATCAAGTCTACCTTTGACATCTACCTCTCCAGAAATCACACTATTGTTGCTAACGAGGAATTCAACATGGCATATCGTAAGACCAAGTCAATCTATTATGTATTTGGGATACTATTGACTTACACCCTTCCACCTGATTTCAGGACAAGGACAAATATCCAAATATCGAAACTACAAAGCGGCTCCGCTCCATCAACGTTTTCACATAGATAACCTCCATAACATCTGCACTACCTGCCCCAGCGAAAGCGAACTAATACAGGGTAAGCCTTCAACTATAATGAACTAAAGCAGCCCGTCAACTCATCGGTTGATGGGTGATGGTACTTTATTCACCTATAACTTTCTCTACACTTTGCTTTGTTGCTTTCTTTACACTTGGCTAAGTTAGAGTCAGCAGTAAGCTTTGCTAAAATGTGATGCTAATATAGCGTCTCTGGAGTGTCACCGTTCAAGCAGTGAGAGTGGAGAGGTTAGTTGATCCTCTTTTCTTTGATTTCAGCAAATCCTGATCGTGTAGCAGTGCCATTGAACAAGGCTGGTGGTAAAATTGCAATATTTGAACTGTCAAAACCCGGACGTCAAATGGGAGGAGTAATTCCAGCGCTTGTGCACGGAACCAAAGTAATGGACTTTATGTGGGATCCATTTGACAATTCAAGACTCGTTGTGGGTTGTGACGATGGACGGCTCTGGGTCTGGAATATTCCTTCAACTGGTCTAGAAGAATCCACTAATACTCCTGAGTACATCATGAACGCACATTCGGAGAAAGTTTACTTTGTCCGATTTCATCCATTAGCATCAAATGTTGTAGCGACGGGATCTCACGACTCTACAATCCGTATTTGGGACTTGGACAAGCAGGCTCAGATGATTCTTATTCAAATTCCTTCCCAATTCGTAAGATTCTATGAACATTCCATTATATTCATCAATGATTCTAACAAACTCAACATGTTCACAGATTCAAGTGTTTTGCTTTGCATGGAGTCCTTGTGGAGCAAAGTTTGCTACTGTTTGCAAAGACAGCAAGGTTCGTATTTATGAACCCCGAATAGACACTAATCCCCAACTGGAAGCACAAGGGCCGGCAGGAGTCCGTGGAGGTCGAGTTGTCTGGGTTCTGGATGGGCGGTTTCTAATCGTTGCCGGATTTGATCGGTATGCTATTCATTTCTGCAGTGACAAATTGAATTTAGTTTAACGTGTGTGTACTCTTTTTTCAGTTCGTCTGAACGACAACTCCACATGTATTCGGCTAAAGACTTGGAAAGAATCAGCACAATTTCATTGGATTCTTCACCTGCCGTGCTTATTCCATTTTACGACGAGGATAGCTCAGTTCTTTTGTTGAGTGGACGGGTAATTTTTTTTTACTTTTATCCTAATACTAATATCCGTCAAAACTCGGATTTGGCCGCCGTAACCATATGCAAACTAATGTTGTCAATTTGTCTAAGGTTTTTAATTTTTTCCTTTAGGGTGACGTTACCATATTTGCATTTGATGTTATCGATGAACCACCATTCATTCGTTTGCTGGGGCATCATCGCTGTAGTGGACCTCATCAAGGAATTTCATTCCTAAAGAAAGTTGCATGTGACGTCAGGATGGTTGAATTTGCAAAGGGGTTAAGATTGACTGAATCCGCCGTAGAGCCCTGGTCATTTACAGTACCAAGGGTTAAGGTGACTCATTCTAGTGAAGCCCTTGTGGATATTTTATTTTGAACAATTGCCAACAGAGCGAATACTTCCAAGAGGATTTGTTCCCGCCAACAAAATGCCTGTGGGAGCCAACAATGGGAAGTGATGAATGGTTTGCGGGTCAAAATGTCCGCCCAAAGCGAGTCAATTTGAAGCCATTCCACATGAAATCAAGTAAGTTACGATTTTTCTTTACCTGTCAACCTTTGGTTCATTTGTTGTTTGTCACAGTGAATATTTTACCGGAAACACGCTGGCGAGCTGGACGAAAGGATTCCGTGGAAAAGATTTGTTCCCAAGAAATGGATCTTCCGGTGAGCAAACAAATCCTGAAAGAAGAGACTGAAGCTCTTCCCATTCAATTGAAGGAAGTGGAAGTGGAGCAGAAGATTGAAAATCGAGAGAGTGAAGAAGATGGTTCAGATTCTTCTTCGAAAAAAGGAACGATTCCAGAACCACTCCCTCGAAAGAAATCACTTTCGTCTGGATCATCGTCGGATGAGGTGGCTGATGCAAGTGGGCGCCCGGTTCCACGTCCTCGATTCAAGACTAATGTGAGTTGTGCAAAGTATTGAAATTGATTTTTTCACAATGCCCCTATTCTCAAAGTACCCCACTATGTATAATCCCAAGACAGTTCTCCCAATCTAAACAAGCATCTTATTTGTCTGCCGTAGGGAATTCCGATGCTAAGAACACCAAGCTCATTCTTGGCAAAGCGAATTTTGCTTCAAAACCGTGGAAGCTCAACTGACGAAGAGGACTGTGGCAGTGGGCTTCCTTCTTATGCCGAAGCTACTGAGATGGACAAAAATTCAACCACCACGTGGAGTCAGAATGGGAACAGGAATTATGGCAATGGCAAGGAAGAACAAGTTGACTTCAACAACGGTGATGTTGCTTCGCCTCACAGTCAGAACTGCAGCGACACTGCCAACAATGAATCTTCCAATAATGGTAACTCCCTTCAAGTCGCAGAATCAACGTCAGAGGTAGAATCTTTGAATTCAAATGAACTCGCATCAACTCAGCAAGAAGAGGATTCAGAGAGACAACAAACTGTTGCCGAGCGTTTGAAAATGTATAGCCAATCAATGGCTGATAATGGGAATCCAGTTGTCATAGATCGAAAGAAGCGAACTCAGCTAAATGCGGAGCAGAATTCTGTTCCAGTTACTTCTGTGACAAGTGGCAGGGGCAAAACTCCAGAGAAGGAAGTTAGGCACTTGGCCCCATTTCTAAAACCAGAACGGAAAACTGCTCCTGTTGCAGTAAAGGCGGAGGATGAGAAGGAACCAGTGCGAAAACGAATTGACACTGTCTTTGGTAAGGCATAATGAGGGTTGTGTTAAAAAAACAAAACTGCCATTAATTGGGATTGTTCCCCACTCTGTAGGTCAGGTGTCAAAATATCGGAATTTCAAGGCTGCCCCTTTGCACAAGAAGTTTCACATTGAGAATTTACGCACAATCAGCACGACGTGTCCGGGGGAAAGTGAGCTAATCCAAGGTAAATGTTCAAGTCACAGACGATTTGGGACGTGTATGACAGCCCTCTCTATTCTAGCAAACTCGGACCGTCTGGCAGTACCACTGAATACTCCGGGAGGAAAAGTTGCAATTTTTGAGTTGTCCAAATTAGGTCGTTATCCTGATGGAGTAATCCCGGCCCTAGTTCATGGAACCAAAGTGATGGACTTCATGTGGGACCCATTTGATAACACAAGACTCGTGGTAGGCTGCGACGATGGGCGGATCTGCATTTGGACAATTCCCGAAACTGGTCTTCTAGAGCAAACGAATGAGCCAGATTACAGCATTTACGCTCATGCCGAGAAAATATTTTTTACTCGTTTCCATCCATTGGCAAACGATGTTTTGGCTTCCGGGTCGTATGACCTCACTATTCGCATATGGGATTTGGACACAAAGGAAGCAAAGATCCTTATTCAACTGGATAGTTCACAGGTCATCAACCCAATTGTCACTTAATGTAACGTCATAATAACTCTTTTTGTTCTACAGGTTCAAATCTTCAGTTTCTCATGGAGCCCATTTGGGTCTAAATTCGCTACTGCGTGTAAGGATGGCAAAGTTCGTATTTACGAACCACGGGTGTCCGAGGAAGCCGAATTGGAGGCCCCAGGACCACAAGGAGTGCGTGGAGGTCGTGTCACTTGGGTCCTTCATGGGAGATTTCTTGTAGTTGCTGGTTTCGATCGGTGAGAAATTGAACAAATCCTTAGCAAAAATGTTTTCACTAACATCATACTAAAAACAAAATTTTTTTTTCAGTTCATCCGAACGACAGCTTCACATGTATTCATCAGCGGACTTAACCAAAGTGTTCACCACAACTCTGGATGTTTCACCTGCCATTTTAATTCCGTTCTATGACGAAGACAGTTCCATCTTGTTCCTCAGTGGAAGGGTCAGTAACACCTCGTAACATCTCACCGAAGAGTTTCCGTCATAGCTTTTAATTAATATTCACTTGCAGGGAGATAGCACCATCTTTGCATTCGATGTTGTAGAGGAACCGCCATGTCTCAGAAAGTTGAGCGATCACCGTTGCGCTGGAGCCCATCAAGGCATTTCATTTCTCAAGAAAAATTCTTGTGACGTGCGAAATGTGGAATTTGCAAAAGCTTGGAGATTGACTGAATCGACTGTAGAGCCTTGGTCTTTTACTGTCCCACGTGTCAAGGTAATCCAATACATACCATTATGTATACGACTAGTTTGTCATGTTGCCCCAGTTTCAAGCTCTCTTACATTGCAGAACGAATTCTTTCAAGATGACCTCTTCCCACCCACAAAGTGTCTCTGGGAACCAACAATGGCAAGTGGAGATTGGTTTGCTGGAAGCAATTACAAACCCACTCGAGTGAGCTTGAAACCTCAAAATATGATGTCTGGTAAAGTTATCATAGTTCAAAGTCAAGTCTCTTCTGATACTGACTGTGTAAGTGTCCAATTTCAGTTGGAGAAGTCAATTTTTCCAGTGGCGGAAATGAAGCTGAAAAGAATAAGATGAATTCCAACGACGCCCATGTGATGGGAAATGCAAAGTTGGCCGCGGTAAGTGGTGCATGATCAGAAGTAACTCCGATGAGCTAAAGATTTCTGTTGATGCATTTAGTACAACTTGGAAGATGCTGTAAAACAGAAGATGGTATTGAACATGAAATTAGAACAGGATTCAATGGAAGGTGTTGACGAATCTGAATGGGTAAGAGAGCTCTTACTAATTGCAACAGCATTAGTTTAATTTCTAATAACCATTCTTTTTAGAACGAGTAAAGGAAGAAGTGAACATTTTGCAAATATTGTTTGGAGTTATTGTGGAGTGGAGTTCTGATGTCTCTTGAAAATACTCTTGTAATGCCGCCGATGCAACAACACATCGAATCTAGTCCGTCGTTTCCTGTTAGCGGTTTGTTTTCTTTATACCTTTCCCTTCTTATTTAACAGGATTCCTGATACCTCTAGTCTTGTGGAATGAGATTGTTATTAGAGTCAGTTGTGAAAAGTCTACACCCTTAGCCAGTAACTGTCACAAATGCTTTAATCCCTTGATATTCTTTACAACTAATGTTACCGCCAGCACTTATGATTTTATCTTGGCGTCGTAGTCGTGTTGGTCTTTTGCTTCATTTAATTATGACTGCTTCAATGGCATGACACTGACTTGTAATGCACTATTCCAATAATGCGCTCAACGTTGTCATTTTAAGGTCTGTGAGATTCAACTCTCCAAGAATAACGAGGATCTCAAAAATCCATGTCTCAAACGTCTTTTCAAACTTTTCTACATGTACTTGTAATTGTATAATAATTATTAATTTTATTCATAACCACGCCAGTGACTTTTGTGTGTAATAAGTCACGTATCGCGTGTTTTCTCACGTTGCTGAGGTTTGAATAATATTGACTGATTTGATCGTTTCATGTTAATTGAGGCTGAAATTCTTCTCACCAACAAAGCCAACATGATTAGATTACTGTAGGAATCTATTTTCCGTATTCTCAGAATTCGTGCCACTTCTGTAATCTCTATTTCTAGAAAGGATTTAGTCTGATTTCCAGTTAGCATCTAAATTCCTTGGTCAACTTTCAGCCGGCTGGTCATCCTCATAAATACGACCAATGACAAGCGAGGTCGTGCATTATCATCTCAACCAAAATTATAGAGCCTTTCTTTTTATGCAGATAAAAGTAACATTTAGAGTGTTTTCTAACACTTGAATTACTTTGAAAGTGTTGACACTTTTTACATTTTTAAACAAATTTCCCAGAACTTCAACTCGCTTCAACAAACTTAAGATTTTCTTTTATGAGCTCAAGATCCGCCCTCATTCCTTATGGTAAAAAGTGTAGAACTTTCAACGCCTGCAGAGTGTGAGTCAGTAATAAGTTCGACGAAGCCAGAGGATCGCGTGACGTTACACTTGGTTTGGTTGTTAGTTGTTATTCCTGAAGGGCTAAAGAACCAAGAGGGATGAACGTATACACGACTTTTTTGCGGTAGGAAACCAAAAGCAAATCCCGTCACATGAGCTGCAGTTTGCAAACTGAGTTTCCGACGAATCATAACCATTCGCAATTCATAAGTTCGACTGAACTGATGAAAATAAGGTTTGAGCGGTGATATAAAGTTGAATGTTCTTGGAGAATCTGAAGACAAAGCTCGTCAATTAACTTCCACTGCCGTCCTTGTCATGAAAAAGTTTTTGCGTGGCTTGGAAATCACCAAGCATGGAAAACCTTCGGATCAAGTGGACGCGGAATTGAGAATACCTGCCGGTCACGGTAATAAGAACAGTCCTTCTTGCTAATTTGTTGTGTCTAGAAGCTTGGATTTTATGCAGAGATTTTGGCCAAGTCAACATCTCCGGAAACACGTAGGGCTAAAAATCATTACACAAAGTGGCCCATCAAGACAAATCCCAAGGGAAATGTTTCATCCACGGTTGTCCAAGACAAAGAAGAGGATGGAAATGTCACTTCAACTCCTACGACAATGGATGCGAATCATCATCAGAAGAAAGAACCACCGACAATTGCTCAATTCAAGAATGAATTGCATTTATACATTATGGACTTGATTCAGCATCCGCAGGAAACACAAAATTCCAAACACAAAAGAGCCAGAAAAATTGCTCAGAAGTTGCATCTAGCCGATTGGGAAGCGGACATGATTGAATGGCTGGAAATGTCAAAGTTGCTCTTTACTACGAACAATACTGAATGGCTGCGTGAGCTTCTGGAAATGCTTAGGGCTTCATTCGACCGTTCACTACCACGCTCACATCCACCGCCAACAGTTTTAACCAAGGAATATGTAATGCAAAGCCAATTCAGGCTAAGATGCGATGCTTAATTTTGGAAATTGTTCAAGGTTGAAGGATTTTGGGAATCCGTTGGAAAAACAATGCAGGAAGTATTGGGAAGATTCATAGAGAAAAACATTCGTGAAATAGTTTATCAGGAATCGGGACGAGACTTGAATCCACTCCTCCATGCTGCACTTTCGTAAGTATTACTTTGGCATTTCTCATTAATGGTAATTTATACTGTACAATTTGTTCTTATATTACCGTCTCTTTCTCTTTAATTCTTATTCCTAAAGCCACTTACCACTTTAACGTCATTCTTCAACGTCATTCAGTTCCACGATTTCTTTTTATTATTTAGCTCCTTGTCCACAGTTTTGTTTGCTTTGCTACTTTTTTTTATTTCCAAGTACAGTTTAAAAACGTCATTCTCCATAATGCATCATTGATGGATTCATTTTTTATCTTTAGATTTCTTGGTACAATTTGGCATCATTTTGAAGGGAGAGATTGTTCAACTGGAGTGCCATCTGACCCTGTTCCCTTGAGCACACTGGAGTCCATCTTGGTCACAATGGCAAAGCAGTCGTAAGTTCTTGCGCATGCACCAATTGTACAAAAGTAAATTGCAAGGAAATGAAACCGCGTTTATAAAAATAGGTTTCAGAATGTCGTAAGTGATCCCAGCCTTTCTACCTTGTGTTCCGCAATTCCAAAATTCAGTGACGAACTTCAAAAAAATAAATGTTACTGGAAAAATGTATTCCAGCCATACAGGTGTGTGTAGACGACAATTATTCATCTTGAAATTGAAATTAATCTTATGCTTTTGTCCAGGATCAAATTAGACCTGTATGAATTGATCTACTCTGTCTGGGACTATGAAATTGCAGAAGCATTGAAGCCAATGGTGGCATCAGCATCAGAAAAAATTGTACCAGTTAGATTTGATCTGCGTTATCCTATTTTGACGCAGAATTTTGACACTTCCTATGACATTTCCATGTTCTCCCTTTTCCGAGCTCTACGAAAATTTTCAGAGTGAGTGTAAATTAATTATTTAATTTCCTGAGGGTCACTGAATCTAAGGATTATGCATTTGATTAGGCTTACGGACAAAACAGGACTGCCTTTTGCTCACGTCAAGGGATCTCTATATTCCTGGTTTCGGGATTTAGTTCCTCAATGGATTGATGTCATTGCCTACAAAGCTATGATGGAGATTGACACAGCAGTGAAGATGGACACGCTTGAACCCGGAGACGAATGCAAGCCAAGTAGCTCCGCTGTTGACACTGTGTTAGTATTCAATAGAGTAAGAAGCGATACTTCATAAATCACTTCATCAGCCCACATTTCAGTAACTTTTTTTTTAGATTAAAGTTTCATGGCATCACCTGGATTGGCCTTACCCAGACGAAGCTTACAACTTTGCGGTGCTGACGTTGGAGAATTTTGATCGGTGTATTCTATTTTACACTGAAATGATCCTGGATCGGTTGGATAAATTAGAAACACAACAATTCCAAGACTTTGACTTATCCAATGAGGTAAATATTTTGAACCAGAAAACACCCAAGTGTGGACTTGGTGGTAAACCTAATAATTAATAATTTTAAAAATTCATTTTAGTTTTATGTCGCCCTGAACAATGTGCAGTTTGTAACCCAGCACGTGGACTCCATTGTAGAGGACTTGGGATGGAGAAATATCCTGGACAAACTCCGACTCCAGATGTCCCCTAACCCGGACCACATTTGTAATGGAACTGCATTGGAACAGTGTTTGATGACACCACCGAATATCATACAGAATTGGTTGGATAATATTCAGAGAAGGACGTCAAATCATTTAATTTTAACATACGATAAGGTAAGTTCATACCGTTAATCATCTAAACCAAGTTACAAACGGTTCCTTTTTGCAGCAAATCGATCCTTTACTCCACATGTATCTCGATACGGCTGCAGCCTCAGTTGAAAACGAACAAAGCTCAAGTCGGCTCATATTCTTCCTGAATGGAATCCTGCAGAGAATGAAGACCAAACTATCGTGCGAGTGCTCACATGCAACCGCTTTCCAAACCATCTTGGCCGAACGTATTCTTGCCTCCATCCTTGATTTTATCACCAGAAGTTTAGAGGTAGGGACAAACCTTCAAATTGTTTTTTTTTTATATTTGCGGATTTAGAGTTATGTCCACTTGACAGGGTTCAAAGTCACAGCATTTACTTGAATTGCTGGACGAAATCCTCCATAAGCTTTGTGAGCTGTTATCAGAACGAGGAATGCAGGCATTAGTGACGGCACAAGAAACGAGAATCCAGTCTCTCTATACAACAATTGGTCTTCACAAGGTGACCACATCGAAACTAATCGGAGAATACTTGAAAGCACGACATGAGGAGCAAATGGCAATTGAGCCTAGGGACCGGAAGGGGATGTTAACAGTCATTGCGGATTATGACGAAGCCAGCGAGTCTTTGCGACTAATACTCCTGAACGCGGATTTACTTAAGGTTGTAAATTCGTACATACGTTTTAAAATTTACTCCAATGACAGTACCAAGGATCCCATACGCTACACATCAAAAGTTATCTCAAGGGAACGATACCCGCGGTTTGAACAACCCTTTAACATGTAAGTTTGTACATTGTAGCTTAGAATTCCTAGAAAGAAATCTAATAATTTATTGTTGACAGCCGTCTGCCGAAATCCGAGTTGGAAGCCGGAGGGTACATTCAGTTTTGGGTATCACATGGATGCATGCATCCACTCATAGGACTGGTGTCACATGCAAGCCAATGGAATTTTGGCGGGGAGTCCATTCTTCCATTGAAAGACATCCCAGTTGTTAACTTAGCAGTGGAACCGTTCAACCTCAATTTGCAGAAACAAAATAAGCTCCTGATTACCGTACCCAGTAAGAAAACGTCACACATCTTGGACATTTTGCGCAAGCGGAAGGACTCCATTGGAACAAAATTTGCCGCGAGCCAGCAACGTCGGAATAATAAGTTCAAATAAAAAGTTCCTCAGTTATAAAACTCCTATAAAGTTATTGCTGCTGTGTATGAATAATTTATTGCTGGCAAGGGAAACGTATCGAATGCATCGTAGGGCTGCAAGAGCTCAAAGCGAAAGACCAAAGGCAAAGGAACTGACAAGACCTTGATGACCTCTTCTTATGAAAAAAAAAAAAGATTTCGCGCTCCATAATATTCCGGCGACCTTTTACTCCTGGCGGAATATTCCAGAAACACAAAGCCACGAAAAGACGTTGTCATGATTAATTGTCTTACCCTTGTGTTTACATGGCAACTAATTTTAGCTGAAGCAAACCTTTTAAAGATTTTGTTATCAAACAATGAAAAATGACCTTTGCTTTCACTTTTTTTTTAGTTTTCGTACGGATTGGGTTTTGGACTTTCGTGTTCTGGACTTGGAAGTTTTATTTCCGTTAATTAACTATCGACAGCATTGTTTGCAATTGGAGTCACATTACGTTACAATGAGTGGACGTCGGGTATGATTAGCACATGCGTCATTTCCACATCCATGGCTTAATAATTTGTAAATTGACATTTTAAATGTTCTAGCCTCTCCATCGTCCTGAGCAGGTATCTTCGAACCCCTCCAAGATGAAGAGACGTTCTGACTTCCGAAATAGAGAACGTGAAGGGTCACCCGTGAGAGTGGCAGTGCGGTAAGAAACCATGACCATAAAATATAATTCATGTCGGAAGTACAATTCCGTTTTGGTATAATTGCAGCGTTCGACCTTTGAGCCCATCTGAAATTGCTCATGGTGGCAGGGTTTGCACCGACGTACTTCAAGATGAGCATGCCATCCTCTTCGAAGGGAGGGAGAAATTTGCTTTCAACCAAGTGCTCAATGGAGGTTCGCAAGAGGACATCTTTGCAACAATTCAACCTCTTGTAACCGGCTGCATCAACGGCTATAACGCCACAGTACTGGCATATGGACAGGTAAAGTGTATTCACAAGAAGGATGTCAAATTCCCAAAGAATCACATTTTACACTTTTTTAGACGGGATCGGGAAAAACATATACGATGGGGACAGGCGGATTTTCAGGGCAGTCCTCCAGTATAAAGTCGACGGATGGAGTTCTACCAAGATCCGTTCATGAGCTCTTCACTCAGATTGACACCACAAAGACCGAAGCAGTTCAAAAGGGCGAGACTCCACCAGAGTTTTCGGTGACGGTCCAGTTTGTGGAACTACACAACGATGTTATAAACGATTTGCTTCTACCGGTCGTAAAGGTAGAATTCTGTAAATTATAATTTCCATCAGCATTTGGATTTATTAATCGAGTTCTCCAACAGGTCAATGGCCCCCGGCCAAAAAGAGCCATTAAAATCCACGAAAACAAGAACGGTGAAATTTGGTTGCCTGATGTTACTTTGAAGCAGGTGCAAACAATGGCAGAAGCCATGTCTTGTCTTAAGGATGGGGTAAATGCCCGTGCAACTGCTTCAACAAGCATGAACGACGCGTCAAGTCGATCCCATGCTATTTTCACCGTCAACATTCTCCAAAAGCGGTTCCGTAAATCCGTAAGTAATTTTTATTAACTTCTCTATGAAGGTTTGATGTTGAAATTTGGAATTTTGTTTTACACAGAGTGGCACACGCGGCGGGGAGGAAGTTGAGGAGTTCAGCGCTAAGATGAATTTCGTTGATCTCGCGGGTTCCGAGCGAATCAAACGGTCCGGTGCAGTTGGGGAACAAGCCAAAGAGAGTATTGCCATCAACAGCGGTCTTTTGTGCTTGGGAAATGTCATTTCTGCCCTTGGCCACAAGTCGAAGAAAGCAGAATTCGTCCGCTACCGAGATTCAAAACTTACTCGTTTGTTGCAAGACTCGCTGGGTGGCAATTCGCGAACGGTGATGATTGCCTGCATATCACCTTACCACACAGACGGCATGGAGACTCACAATACTCTCAAGTACGCCAATAGAGCTCGGAACATCAAAAACTCGATTGTGGTAAATCAGGACTCCAATTCCAAAACAATCCGCGAGTTACGTGACCAGCTCACTCAGTTGGAATCTGAGCTTCTAGCTTATAAGCGAGTAAGGAATTGATTCCTTTTGGTCGTTATACGCATTTCAGAAGCATGTTAATTAGACCATACTCTGCAGGAAATGAGCTCAGACACTGTCGCGGAACTGGGGTCTGAAGTCAGTCAACTGGAGAATGACCAGGAAAGCAGCCAGGTATGTAATGCGACCGCCATGAAATTCTTTTGACTTGTATAACTGAAGAATTCTTCTCAAACTAGGAATTAAGCTCTAATCTTATTGCTGAACTTCGAGTTCACAACACGGAATTGAAAGCTCAACTCACCGCTGACGCAGTGGTGAGAAAAGGAAAGTAAAAGTGTCTCAGTTTTTAATCAATTTTGAATTAGGAAGGTGTGGAGAGTGCTAAAAACGAAGGCTTGACCCCCACGAGAGACGGCGAGAAACAACAAGATTTCTCAACAACAACATTCCTCCTACTGCGAATGAAAGCGCTTCAAATTCATCTTGCTCATGCGACCATGTTCAATGAAAAAATCTGTGGGAAGCACGGAGCTTCCTGTTTGGAGTACTGTAAAGACAGTAATCCTGATGATTCGTTGACAATAGTCGCAGTTGATGATAAAGTTAAGGAACTTCGGCAGAAGCTTTCTGATCTCAAAGCGACGATTCAAGTTATTTGCAAAGACCAGGAAGTGAGTGAACACTCTGGAAATTCTCTGCCAGTCTAATCACTTCTATTTTGTGTCCAGGAATCCACTAAGAACACAAACTCGGCTAACATTTTGTTCCATCACCTCTACACAAATTATTTCACAAACGACGGACGCGCAGACCCAAAGGAACACGGGTCCTTAATGACAACGAAACGTCACCAAACTACTCTGGAAAATATGCTTGGCATTGCTGTCGGTACTTTCGACACGTTTTGTGAGTTTTTAATTCCATTCCCAACCAATAACTACCATTCTGTATTATGCATTTTCTGTATTATACAGTCGGAATTGGAAAATCCTCTGGGCAAGTGAAACTTCTGGATGAAGCTGAGTCGACTGGAATGGAGATTCAGCTACTCTTAAATTCCAGAAGGAATTAACTTAACCTTCAGATTCCAAATAATTATTTTATTTCTTTACGCAGGAACGAACAAGTTGAGGGCTCAATTGATTCAAACGTCGTTGCTGATTGTGACGAGTGCAAGGCTTCAGGATCTACTACAGACGCAACGGTGTCCCAGCCTGGAAGCAACAAGTCAGAGCACTCCTCCACTGCTTCTGGAGAAGGTGCTTCCTACATGGCATAAAATCTCAACTTAAGCAGAAAGAAATTATACACTAACTTTTCCTAATTCAAAATTACGTGATGTTGATACTAAAATTGTGATTGCGAGTATCAGTTTATGAAAGGTTTTTTTGGAAATGAAAACAGCCCAATCAGGAAGCTTTTATTTGTAACTGAAATAAAGAAATTAGTAGAAATTTCAACAAACCTACATAAATTACATTTACTACAAACTCATCACAGAAAATAAGATTTTGGGTGATATTGTCCAAGTGCGTTTGGAATCACAAAAGTAGCACCGGAAGTAACGTTCCAACAATGCAAACATACTGAGGAATAATTAATTTGAATTACTCAAAGTAAACTAAACTTCTGTCGTTACAATAAGTTAAGAAACATTTCTTTTTGCGACATTAAATTATATAATTTCTGCTTCTTATTTAAACCCGTAGCTCCCACTGATGAAATTCCTTAATAGCCGCTTAGAAAATCATCAGTGCTCAGCTAGTTGTTTTGTTCCACTCACTTATTGGTCGGCAATTGATTTTCGTTTCAATAAGCTAAGGGGTTGAAGGGCCCAGTGAGACCAAGGGAAGGACACAAAGAAAACGCCACAATGGCCTCATGACGTTCACTTGGAGAAACCCTTAACCCTCAAGTCTCATTGGATCCAATTGACGCTTCGAATCCAACACACTTTTGACTCATTGGCAACAGGAGACAAAATGTATTAGATTCGTCGCATTATTGTCGGCAGGGTCGGCACTTTATAAGGCACGTGGGTTACATCAATGAGTACATAATCCAAGGATTTCTAGTCTGCGTCGATTTCATTTGCGTCAACGATTGCGGTGCCATTCCCAGGAAATGCTGCTTATGGCCCGGCGACATTTCACTGGGAATGACACCTTAGCAGAGCCACAATCTAGAAACCCTCGTGTACAATTTCCATAGTATTATCACCTATTTGGCATCCACTCATTAACACTTGCATTAACACTCCTTACCAATCAAATTGAGACACTAATGAGTATTTAGTTACTTATAAATCTCGTATTATATCCCACACTGTAAGTATTGTCATCAATTATTGGCGTCCGGGTTCTTATGCAGCTGATTCAGAACTTGCTGGAGTTTAAAATCTCACGGTCCTTCTTCCATCCATAATTTCTCTGGCAGACATTTTATCTAGGAAGTGCGCCTGCGCAGCTGGTGAGTCCAAACGAGGCCACGACATTCCTTGCAAACGAGTAATCCTCGGTTGTCGTGATATTGTCGAATACGTAATTATTACTTCTTTGTTTTCGTATGGGCGGGAGTCTAAATGTTGGCATGCATTCGTTTCATCGTCTTGAATGACATTTGAGGTTGACGATGTAAAATCAACTCTCTCTGGATCTCTGGATTTCGTAGGAATTATTCAAAGGTTCACTGGGGTGGACCAGAGTAGGCTGGTGGTGGTGGTGTAGATGGCCATTGGTTGAATGGATTGGTAGAAACGGCTGTGGTGGAATTGTAACTAGGAGCCGATGGGGCCTGGAATTTTAAAGGGTTGAATGGTTTCGAATTTGAAAACCCTAATGCTTAACTCTTACTTCATATAGAGCCGTGGTTTCCACCTTGGGTTCTGATTTTTCACCAGTTGGTTCTTCGTAGTATTCGGGTTGTGGTTCGGCCCACGGTTGTAGTTCACCCGATGCAAAGAACCAATAGAAAATCACACCAGAAACGTGAATCATAGCAGCCATTAGGAAGACTTTCTCCCACTCTTCTTGGGACTGAAAGAAAAATTCCAGGGTTCAACTATGTTTAATTTCCAGACGTAAGAGAGCCCTACCTTGTCCTTTGTAATGGCCTGCACAACAATTGGGCAAAGCATCCCAGACAGTGTACCCACGCCATTGGATATTCCCATCAAAATACCTGCATACCTTGGTGCAATGTCAAGGTGGTTGACGTTAAAGCCTAAGTTTACAAAATGCTTGTAGAATTTGACCTACTGCTACACACTTAGGACCTTGTTACCTGAAATTGCAAATCCAGAAACGCCCACGGCTAAAGTCAAAGACAGGAGAGCCAGTCCTTCGTTGTCTTTTGCAATAGCAACCAAGACGAGGAAGAATGCCTCCATTCCGAATCCACCACAATTGAACACTTTACGTACTTGTGTAGTTGTCATTATATTATTCCGACGTAGATAGTCAGCCAGTATGCCTCCAAATGGGACGATGATTGTCATCAACAAGTGTGGAAGAGCTGCCAACGTTCCTCCCTGGATAAAGAAACAAAAGAATCGTTTTATCAGTACAACCCGGTCTTTCTCAAACGAACCTCAGCAACGCTGAATTTGAACTCCTGTGAGAAATACGTAATTTGCGAGAGAAGGAGTAAATAGAATGTCCAAGAACGGCAAAAGTTGGCGACAATGATTGCATAGACTGGCCTCGAACGAAAAATTTCTCTCCATGGTGTTGTCCGGAAGTTTGGAGCCACTGCTGAAATGGGGCCAATGGACTTTTCAATGTAGTGCAGCTCATGCGCTGTGATTGTAGGATGTTTCGAAGGCTTCTCAAATGCAAGCCAGAGCCAAACCAAATACCAAATAATTCCAGCAACGCCTACAGACAGCGTTTAATTATATTCCTTCCATTCATCTCCGCACCAACTAGGCTTACCATAGAAGTAAAATGGAGCACTCCAGCTTATATATCCCACGAGCCAACCGGAAATTGGCATTCCAACAACAGCGCCTCCGTACGATCCACAGAATGCCAAGGTTGCTAGTCTCGAGCGTTCCAACGGCGGAGCCCACCATCTCCAAATTCCATGGCATGCAGGATATGTTACGCCCTGAGTAACCACGGAAGTTACAGAATGTTACAGAATGAATGCGCATAAAGTACAAAATGCTTTTATGGTTTACTTCAAAGAGCCCTTGAAGGATCCTGACAAGGATAAGAATCACTGGACCTGCTCTGGCAGCAGCCGGCACTGCCATGTTCAAAATGGCAGATCCAAGAATGGCCGTACCAAAAATCCTAATACAAATCCAACAATCAATGTAAGGAGAAACTATTATTCCGTAATTCAGTTTTACTTACATGTTTGCGGGATATTTAGCAGCCAGAAGTCCTCCAGGTATTTGAGTGACCAAGTAACCCCAGAAATAAGATGATTGGACGATTCCTCGTGTTGTCGTATCCCATGAAAACAGTGCTATCTATCAAGTTAAACGTCATTAGCTTATAGGGAAATGAATTTAGTAGAAGCAGTACATTAGTGTCTGGGTCTGGTTTGACCATTTCCACAATTGCAACTCCAAGATTACAGCGTATACCAAAGGAGATCAAGAATCCTGTCGAATAGTTTTAAAATTACAGAAAATTTACGGAATTGCTCCTGTATTTAGTTCTTACCAACACTAGCCAGAATTGCGACTGTAAATCTTTTGCTTAAGTCACAACATGGACAGTCTGGTCGCACGTATTTGTCAATGTGACGCATCGGAGGTCTCTCTATGGTTGGAGAATCAAACGACTGCCACTCATCTTCGCCGCCAATTGAAGGTCTAAGCGGTTTCAAGGAATATTTAATAACAATCGAGTGGAATTACTTTCTCTTACTTTCCCGTTGCTTGTCCTTTCTCACTGATATTAAACTCCTCATACTGGATTTTGCTAAGGTAAAAAAAATTATGGATTCGACAGTTGCACTTTTAATTTTTATAATTTTTTACCTTGCCAGAAGCCCGGATGTTTTATCTTTCAACGCGCTTGTTAAATTCATGACCATTGTAAATACTCTCTGGAAGATGAAAATTCGAGTTCAATTCTAAGCCTTTCCTTAATGCCCCCTTACCTGGGTAGAGTTGGCAATATTCTTCTTATGAATGGGATTCTGACTATGTTAAATTGAAACTGAGAAATGAGTGGAAGCGGTTTAAAGTTGTACTAAGGAAGGGAAGATTGGAAGAAGAAAGGAATTGAATTCAAGTACCCTCGTCCTGTATGGACTTGAATCCTTTGCAGGATGGAGAGACTCACAGGATTTGATTGTAATTAAAATTAAACCATAATTGGGAGTTAACTAAAGGGCGGAATTGCCTAACTCTGACCACAGAGAGACTGAGCCAGGGTAATAAGGAGGTTCCTTTCCAGAATAAATTCATCCTACTCTCTCCTTTGACTTTCTCTTCGCATGCGTTTCTTCCTCGTGGCACGGATTGGGATTATATCGATCCCACGGATTCATCACAGCCAGTCGACTCAGGGGAAAGCACTTTATTCCCACCAACGAGTTCACATAACATGCCACCGTCTGGCCATGACATGACTTGAATACGAGATCCAATCCCAAACACTTTGTTCTCAAAATGTTCCATCAACAGGCATATTCAGAGTTATTCCATTATGAACAGGCTCTGGAAATTTTAATATAATAGGAGGAACCTGTTTGACATTTCCCTTTGATCCAATAATAAACTCCGAAACTAGCTGACTCTTGTGTGTAAATAATTCCTTTTCTAGACGCCTTCATCTCTCCTTTCTTTTCCTCTTTATGTAGGAGTTATTAATGCCAGTTGAGACCAATTTCATGAGCTCCATTTCACGACCTTTGTCTGACCTTTCATTTTGGCAAACATCTTGCAAAAAGCGTGCGTTTGAGTTTCTCCGAGTCTTTTTCAATAGATAATTTATCAACTTTGATCCTCCAAAGAACTTGATTTTCTGGAATAATTCATTTTCAATCAACCTATCAATTTACATAATTATTGGACTTGTTTATACGTTACCATGCTCAACCATGACGCTCGTCTAACCTGCCCGCTTTATTAAAGACGATTCGATCAGGAGTATATAAGGAGGTTACCCGTGTTATTCTTCAGTGGCCGAGAAGCTGCTTAAAGGTCAGAAGAAATGGCGACAAGAATTTCTGCTGTCATTGTGATTTCGTCTATTCTCTTTGGGGTGGTTGGAGCCAGTCCCAAATGCAACAGTGCATCAGGCACCGACAGCAAGATCCTTGTTGTACCTAAAACAAACTTATTGACAGGAGTCTACTACCGCATCAGTATCCCGAACTATCCATTCTCCGTTTTGACTTGGGCAGAAGTCGATAACAAAGCATGGACTCCAGAGAAAATAAGAGAAGAGAGAGATACATTCATCCAGATGGACGACCATGAGAGCCGAATTCCGAAATATGTCAAAGGTGGAGAATGGTATAGTACCGGACTTTGGTATCTGAAGCCGGATCGACGTGGGTTTGTCACCGTCCATAATGCTGACTCTCCGGCTCTCGTCATGGCTGTCGTTGACGTCCCAACCACTCCTGAAACAGACACACCGGAAGACTATTACTTGATTCTCGTCAACGGCAGCTCATCAGCCTACGACCAAGTAGGACCGAAGCGGAATTTCACCTCATGGGAAATTGTTCCGACCAACGAGCCTGACACTTACTCCCTTTGGAATCATGGGCTGAAAGGAATTGTCTCAACAACAGTCCGATTCGGTGACTTTTACCGATGGCTCAAGGTGACCCCACAGGTTGATGTAGGGCAGGGTCGTCATTCCGCCTCCTGCCGTCAGTCGGTTGTTCCCGATCCTTCATCGACACTTTTGAAATTCAAAGCAGTAGATGTTCACCTCTCAGCTACACATTCTGTATGGAATACATTTTGGATTTAAAAATTAAATCCATTTGCGAACCAGTTAGTGGGTTAATTTGCAATGTAGTGGAACATGCCGTAGAAATAAATGCAAAACTTCAAGTTTCTCGCCCTGTGTCCTGTCTTGTTTAATTTATGCAGAACATTTTGCGTGTTGACACCATCGCATTGACGCCTGTTTTACGTCAACTTTGTCCAACAACATGTCAAAGTGAGAAAACGTGTGAACCCACAGCCCAGTCTCTATTAAATGTGCAATTGTCACTCTTAGTCACTCTTGTCATGGGATTATTTATATAATCTCATAAGAAAAAGAAGTTTCCAATTCGTGTATATACCTTGGAGGCCCATTGAAATCCGGATGATGTAAAAGGACGCCATAAAAATTTGATATTCTCTCAAAAGAGAAAGTTTTGTTGAATGAAGAAATAGTCATTTCCCACCTCGTCGGAACAATGGATTGCATGGTCGCCTCCTTGTTATTATGCCATTGGCTCGTCCTTTGTATCCTTGTTACGTATTCAACTTGTAATGGAGGACACCACATAAGGAAAGGGCAAGGGGTTTTTTCTCAGGTTACAGCAATTAATAAAGGTGAAAAACAATGACACAAGCTCCCTTATCACCACAAATCCAATCAAACATAATCACACATGGCATTATTACGTAGTTCAAAACTCGTTTGTTTTCACAAACTTGGCAGAAATTCTCTCAAATGGAGGAAAAAAGTATTCCAGAAGTTTTCAAAAGGTCCTCGTTCCTTCATGTGCCTTGAAAGGTTGACCTGGATTTCAAAATTAGGCGAACCAGAAAAAAAAGAAGGGACTTCCTTTCGCCCTTGAACTCTAGGCACTGAGCCTAGGCTAACGTCGTCAATGATTGACAAAGGACAAGCACGTCTTTCATTATTTGCATTTGTATCCACTGAATTATGCAATTTGATTGATGATTCCATCAGCAGAGTCCTTGCTCTGATTGATTTGTGGGAATTCTGACTGAAACAGGATAGAATAAATTGACAAAGGGAAGAGTTCCATTATTGACAATTCCTTTGAGTCAAATGAATAATGCACCTCTGACCCAGTTTTTCACTTTCAATCTACACGCACACCTCAGCGACAAGGTACCGGTTTTCGTATTATTACGCTCCTTTGTACAAAGTGCTTTCGTCCCTGCCACCTCCTGCCAAATGCATCCAAGGCCCCTCCTCGGATGATCCCAAAGTCTATTATTGTATTACCCCATCCTCTCTTTCCGAGAAGATGATTTGAGGTCATTGGGGTCGAAGGAGGTTCCTCTAAAAAGGTATTGCTACATTTCCAGGAGCAAAGGTTCGCTCGAGGACGCCTGTTCAGGGACTTCTGATTGGTTTCTGTCGATTGGTTGATCCTTGGTGGTTGAGGTGCTTGGGTTGTTAAGGGCAAGTCTTCCTCATGTCATCTCGACCAAGGGTGATGTGATGATGAGGAGCTTCTAATAAGTTGTCGAGTTAGAAAGTGGACGTTGTTAAATATTTTTGATGTAGAGTTGTTAACAATAAGATTTTCACTCTTCCTTCTTTTGTTGGTTGAGGCGAGAGGCCAGAGAGACGTTTTCGTTTCAATTAAAAAACACGACAGTAATTTATTAAGGAAGTTTCCATTCTGATTTCATTTCTAACAAGCTCCCTCCCAACGGATTCGGAAGAACAATCCGGTAATTCAAAAACCTACAAGTTGACTTTTTCATTATTCTTTTTTGTGTGGAAATGCTTCTGGTAATTGTCTTATTGTGGCCATTATCCTGTTGACATTGAGTCATTTGTCCAGTAGGTTTCATGCAGGAGTGAGTCCGTAAGAAGGAAACAGAAGAAGATGCAATTTCTCCTTATCATCACCAGTATTACTCTAGTTAGTTTACTATTAGTCGGGATTGGAACTCCTCCGGTGACATCTTTACCAAAGTCACGTTCTCCGCAAATTCAAAAGTCCCTCAAAATATTCGGCGTCCCTCCCGCCACGGCATCAGACTCCAATGAATCCGCCGAGTTTTCACGATACATGAGAGACATTTTGCGAGAGGAAAAGGTAAGCTGCGCAGGAGCATGGAACATTAGCGTATACAATAACTGCGTTGTTGGCTTTACCTCAATAATAATTTGTAAAAGAATCGAACGGTTGTTGTGCAGTTTGCCTGAGCGCCTGGTGTGTATACAAAATTGGCTTTCAATTAAATCCCCATTTGTGTCAGTAGGACTCATGCTTAATTAATTATTGACACATCCCTCAGACGGATGTAACAAGCACATGCTTCAACTAACACTCAAACTAAAACAATATGAATTATCAATTTAACAAGGCGGGAATTGTACATATATACCAGGTGATGGTGACGGAGAACGCGACGTCCAGAGAACCCAAGCAATTTGAGCATCTATTCAATTTACAGTTCAGTGGTTTAGCAGATTTGTTAAGACGACCTTCAGACGACGCTTGCTCAAGTTGTAGTAAGTTCACCTTCCAAATACATTGTATTGGTACTTATCATTAACCCCCCACTAGCCTGTGGAGCCAATCACCGAGAAGAGAGGATTGTTGGCGGCCGAGTGGCAGAAGTCAACTCCTACCCGTGGCTCGCAGCTTTGCAGTATCGACAAAAGTTCTATTGCGGAGGGGCTTTAATTAGTAATCGGTAAAATACACAAACTCATGAGGATTCGGGTTGGTTTTCCACATTTGATTTTGGGTTAGATACATTTTGACAGCGGCACATTGCATTCACGGCGTCCCCAAGGATCAGATTACAATCGTCCTGGGAGAACATGATCGTAATGACACGGAAGAGTCGCAAGTACAGTACAGGAAAATAGCCTCATTCGAGCGTCACCCGGATTTCCAGCGATCCACATTTAATAATGACATTGCAGTATTACGGATGGACAAACCAATCCGATTCAATCGATACATCTCACCTGCTTGCTTACCAATTGACTACGGTACAGTCTTCACTCAAAACTTTGGTAATTCCAACGCTTATTTTTTCTTTCAGAGGAAGAAGACTTTGACGGCGAAGTGGGGATGGTGGCAGGGTAAAGTTTTCATTATAAATAATTCACCTTTAATTAAACAGGGGCTGGAATAATTAGCGTATTTTATTTGCACCTTAGATGGGGCAGAACTGAAGAGAAAGGGAAGCCATCGACCATTTTACGAGAAGTTCCAGTCCCCATTATGACAAATGAGGTACTACTAATCATCAAAATGGAGTTGCGCATGCGTACTAAAAACAACTTTATTTACAGGAATGTACGAAAACCAGATACACGGCGAGAGAGATCACTTGTGGGTAACAGACATTATGAAAGGAAGGCTTAAGCTATTCTGTAATCATTGCAATTGTGACCTTAGCGACTATGATGTGTGCGGGCTATGAGCATGGGAAACTGGACGCGTGTCAAGGTGACAGCGGTGGACCACTCAACTGGGAGCCAAATGATAGCAAGGATATCAAGTACGTCATTGGGATCGTGTCATGGGGTCAAGGTTGTGCAAGAGCAGGATACCCCGGTGTGTACACTAGAATTACCAAGTACCTGGAATGGATTCGACTCAAGACTTTAGACTCGTGCTTCTGCTCGATTCCATAAGCTCTGCTCTGCGTATATGCATTCACGCTCCTACCTTCATGTCTACCATTTATCAACCGATTTGTTTGTGATTTCAATTTTTCATTGGAGTTTAAGGAGATTACGGATGATTAACTTTAGGAGAACAAATTGATCTCAGTTCCAATATTTTGAACACGGACTTTGAGCCTTGATGTGTTAACCTTATCCCCCTTTATTAGCTTCCACAACATTCACATGATGGACTAGTCATTCTATTTTACATTCCTTCCCTACTACAATCTTCTTCTGTAAATCTTTATGGTTGGATGGATGGGGTTTTGCCTTTTTCTAAAAGTAAGTATAGTGATTTCAAATAAATCCAGTTAAACACTATATGTTCTATGAAACCATATTATTCCTCTGGATCTGGCGACACGTCAAATTCCATCAACATCTGCCGAGAAACTTTCCCAGTTTTCCCTTTCGGAAGTTCTTTCAGGATGAAGAGACCACCTCTCAAATGCTTGTAATTAGCCAGCTTACCTGCAACAATACATTGTATATTCATTCTAAAGTGTAAATGTTCAATACCATTTGCGTATTTCCGAATTTCTTCTGCAATTGCGTTATTTTTCTTATCTGCATGTGACTTGAGGGTTACAAATGCTCGTGGAATCCTATCTCCGCCATTTGGATCCACAATTCCAATGACACAAACTTCAGCCACGTCAGGATGTGTCGCAATCACGTCCTCCAACTCAGTTGGTGAGATCTAGTCATTAAATCATCATCAAGACATCATTAAATATTTTTACGAGTGAATTTTACCTAACAAGTCCAAATTGAAACCTTACATGATTGTTAAAGTACTTGAAGATTTCTTTGATACGATCAACGAGGAATAGGAAATGGTCCTTGTCGTAGTATCCAATGTCGCCAGTCATGAACCAACCGTCCAAAAATGTTTTCTTTGTCGCCTCTGGATTTTTGTAGTACGTATGGAACACGGTGTCTGTCCGAACACAGATCTCTCCACGCTCATTGGGCCCCAAGACTTTTCCAGTTTCCGAGTCTCGCACTTGCAACTGAACTCCTGGACTCACTCGTCCAATAGAGAACGGCGGCATGTCTGTAAAACGACAAAAAAAAGTGATGGAACAATGTTTATTGGAACAAGCCACAACTTTACTTGGATATTTCCTGGGTATGAGACAACCCGGTTGATTTCCGGACGTAACTGGACAAACTTCAGTTAGTCCATAAATCTGAAAAGGGTTTGTAAAATGTGATAACACAAACTTTGTTTAGCTTTGTTTCCATTGAATTTACAATGAGAACGGCTTTCATGGCAGGCAGGGTCATGAGCGTGGCTTCAATCGTCGGCGTCACCGGTGCTCCACCTGACACTGCATACTCAATACTAGTGAAATCGTACTTTGAAGCTTCAGGGTCGTTGACCAGCTGAAGTAAGAATGTAGGGAAGCCAAAGATTAATCCCGGCTTGTACTTATGGACGGCATTGAATATGTTTTCCTTTGTGATCTTTGACATGACCAAACACGTCTTGCCTAGCAACAAACACCCAAACGGAAACACGGAGCCAGAAATATGTGTCCCTTTGGAAGCCAGGAGCGAAGGCTTGTCTTCAGTAAACGGCAGAAAGGTCGGTAGTGCTACAATTTGATGAAGCAGAGTTCGATGGGTGTGGACTGCACCTTTGCTCTTCCCAGTTGTTCCACTCGTACAGAGAATCATAGCTATGTCCGACTGCGTCGCTTTCAGTGGTGGCAATTCTACATTGGAATACAAATGGAATTCATTTTAAATTGAAAACAATTGGTTTCAAGTACCGTCTCCATCATCTTGGAACAATTCATAAATGGAGGTACAACCCTCCGCTTCTCCAATCACGATTACTTCCACTCCCCAGTAGATTTTGGACGCAACTGAGAGACACATTTTGACAGCTTCTTCTTCGCATAAAATCCATCCTGCTCGAGACTCTTCCACGCGGTCAAGAAGTGTTTCTATCCAGAGCACAAAATTAGGGAAATTATAAATTATAAGATCATACAAGGTGAAGGTTAAAGCGTCTCACCTTCGTCATCCTCCGGGTAAGATGCCCTTACGATTCCATTTGCTCTCCAAACACCGACGAACATGACATAGTTGTGGACCATGTCAAAAGGCATGTAGATCAACGTATCTCCCTTACGCATTCCTCGCTTGTAAAGGGAACTTGCAATTCGTTTCGTCAAATCATCAAACTCGGTGAATGTATGGTTCCGCCCGGTGACTACGTCAATCTACGAGGGATCAATTAGTTTTCATTCTTTCTTTTTAAAACACTTACGATAAAGTCCTTCTTCCCACGACATGCGTTTCTCGCTGCGCAGTAAAGGAGGAATTCTGATAACGTTTCATGGTCGCTGAAAACATTCCTCAGTTTGTACTTGTTCGTTATCGTCGTCTCCATTTTTGTGGAATGAATTCCCTTATTCATTTTGGGTTGAGGTTAACATTCCTATTTATTCGTATAGTAAACCTCCATTTAAAAATAGGAAGAATGTTGACGCCTAAAAGGCATCGCATGAATGTCACTCTTCGTCATAATTCCTCGTTAGATTAGCATAAGAAATGTATGAAATATCGAGCAATCAATCAGCCTTAATACTCCAATTCCCAAGTTTACTTGTCAATCATTCCTGAGACTGCGCAGTGCTTTTGAATCTAAAATAGAAAGAGAGTTGAGCTGTCACTTTTTATTTTATACTTTAGACTTCAAAAGTTCCAATTATTGTTGATTTCTGTATAATTATTCCACCTTAATTAAAATAATTGTTTGTGCTTGTTCCAAGTTAAACTTATTCCGTTTCCACACAATCTTAACTTCCACTCCAAGTGTCATTTCCATTTTCTAAAAAGACTGAGTTGGGTTTAAAATATAAAAAGAAAACTCTATTCGGCTCATCGGGTTGCGCTAGACATGAGGAGTTTAAAATCCTAGAAACTGAAAACGAAAAAAGGGTTAACTGGGCCTAGTATCGTGGTAATTGTAATTTGTAAACCACTCTAGGTTCGAGTAGCCGAAAAGAGTAGTATTCGTTATTAGTAGAGACGAGCCAATAATCCACTTTTGTGCTTGATTTGTTCCGTAATTCTTTACTGCCAGACACCACCACCAGAAAATGGCAGTGCTACTGAAAATGACTGGGAATTGGAGGGAAAATCAAAAAGTAAGTTTCTTTGGAGTCTCCCAAGTGAAACCTTCACGGCCAAAGTGTCCGTAGGCGCTGGTTCGCTGGTAGATTGGTTTACGCAAATCCAACTCCCTGAAAAATGAATGTTCCAAAATTAAGACCAAAAACAGGAGAGTTAAGCGAAAGACTCCGCATACGTATTGTCCTTACTTGACAATTTTGCCAGGCCGCAAATCAAAGTTTGCTTTGACGATTTCAAGCAGCTGCTTCTGGGTCTTGTTTGAAGTGCCGTAGTCGAAGACAGTGATAGACGTGGGTTCAGCAACTCCGATGGCATAAGACACCTGGACAAGGCAACGACGGCAGAGTCCAGCCTTCACGAGAGACTTGGCCACCCATCTGGCAGCATAAGCAGCTGACCTGTCCACTTTGGTGAAATCTTTTCCAGAAAAGGCACCACCTCCGTGAGCTCCCCAACCACCATAAGTGTCGACAATAATTTTACGTCCAGTTAATCCAGCATCGCCCTTTGAAATCATAAGTTTCCATTTAGTTTCTGAAGAATAAATTATGTCTGATTCCGTACCATTGGGCCTCCAATAATGAAGTCACCACATGGGTTGATGTGGTATTTTGTCTCTTCGTCGAGATACTGGGCCTCAATGACTTCCTTGATTACTTTGTTCATAATCTCCTCTCGAATCTGATCCAAGCCAATCTTCTCCGAATGTTGTGTGGAAACAACGATGGAATGAACACGGACTGGAACGCAGGCTCCTTGATCAAAGTAATACTCGCAAGTAACCTATAGGAAAGGAATTTTGTTAATTACATCGTAAATTCCAGGATATCAAAGTCAGTACCTGAGTTTTGGAATCGGGTCTCGCCCACCAGAATGTCCCGTTGCGTCGGAGCTCAGCGATTTTTTGGTTCAACTTGTGGGCCAGGACGACCGTTAGCGGCATGCATTCTGGAGTCTCATCAGTAGCATAGCCGAACATCAATCCCTGCAGTTGATAAAATGATTAGTTCAATTTCTAAAAAATGGTAACGTACTGAAATACACAAGTTAGCACACAGTTTTAAAAAAGTTAGCACACAGTTTAAAAAGTTATTCAAAAACAATCATCGACAGTAAAGCAAATGTAGTAAACAGGCGAGAGAAGGGCAAAATGGAGTCGGCAAATGTCTACAGTACAGTAAATAGAAATAATGAAAAAATAAAATAATAGACACATTCATGAGCAAACGTTCATGAGTCCATCTGTTCGAGAAGGATAGAAATTACAAATAAAACGAAGGAATGTGAAATTAAAATAAGAAACTGAGAGAGTTTGATGGACATGAGCAGTTGCAGAAGAAATAAAAAGTAAAGTGTAGAACTGTTTCATTGATGCTTGCGCTGGGTGCTTAGCTGACCTGATCCCCAGCACCAATATCTTCCGGGTTCCTGTCGACATGAACTCCTTCGGCAATATTTGGACTCTGTTGTTCCAATGCCAACAATAAATTGCAAGTTCTATAATCAAATCCTGGAAGAGGAATTTAAACAATTGATAAGTCAGAGGAGTCTAGAAAGGTTTGATTATTTATACTCCATGTCACCTCTCTCGATTTCCCCCCTTAGTAAATTAGTACCATCACTTTTAACATTACATTTAAGCCTGGGTAAATTGGGATTGAGATGCCATTGGAAATGCAGGCTGCGTCACACGCATACAAACTCTTTGTACGTAAACGTAAAAGGGCACCTGGTCACCAGCTCCCAAGTCGTCCTCATCACGAGCGATGTGAACCCCGCTTGCAATTTCATGGTTCTGTTCCTCAATTGCAATGAGTAAATTACATGTCTTATGGTCAAATCCTAAGGGCAAGGAATCAATTGTCAATCAAAGACGCTCATTAATATAAAAACTCGTTGCTGTTGGGCTGGACTTTGAAAGTTCATTGCCTCCCCGTATACTTGCATCATCTCCACTCCTGGTAGCCACGCTGTTCTTGGAATTTATAATTGTTGAGAACAAGGCAGATCCTCTCTTCCCATGGCTTGTGGCAACTTGAGACTTTGCTGTTATGGGACAAAGAGAACTCAACCAGTTGCCAAAAGTTTTAGCGACGCTATCACATTTCCATTTTGATAACTTCGGAGCCAGGAATGGGGATGATGCAAGTAACCATAGGCGGCGGCATGGGACACACGTTTTTTTTTTCAGTGGCTCTAACTCGGCTAGTCTTGTTTTAAAAGAACACTTCCCAAAATGACTTTAGTGATTAACCCCTTAGGTCACGGTGAACGATTGAGCAACTGACCTTTGGAAGAATCATCATAACCAATATGCTTAATGGCTTCTCGTACGACTTTTTGATAATCCACTATAGCCTTAGACGTAATTTCACCGCAGATGAGCACCATTCCGGTCTTAGTCACCGTTTCTGTTAAATGAGAAACAGGAAAAGATTTAGGCAATGCGTATAATTACCATATCAGCATTATTTACCACAAGCCACCTTGGCCTCTGGATCTTGCTTCAGATGAGCATCCAGGATGGCATCGCTAATTTGATCGCACATCTTATCTGGAAGCAAAAACGTTGGGCAATTATTAGAGACAGGAATTACTTAACCCAGCATAAACTGGTTCACATCATGAAAATAATTCTCATAACTTTATAGACGCAGTTAACCAATCATAGAGAGGGTATCGAAGAAAGCGTTTTCTGATGGAGGCAGAGATGCATTTATTAAATTCCCACTGCCATGCTATCTTTGCTAAATTGCTTTACCTTCAATTTTTTTTAAATGTTGCGTCACAACTGCGCGCATTAAGTTTCCACATCCGCCTTTATGGGCCTGACCTCTAGCCCTTGACCTGACCCTGCTTTTGACTTTCCTCCCCACAAGTAACTGGGTTTATCCCAAGACGAAGAAATCTAATTCTAATTCATATTCCGCTTCCTCCTATAGATAGCGCATTGATAAATAATATTTCATGACCTTCTTTTCATCGCTACAATCAAAGACTTTTAAAGCTTCCATTTGAAGCGTGATTGGCTGACGCAAGACTCCATTGTTGTACAACTCTAAACAAAGAAGGTCATAAAACCGAAGGAATGAATGAAAATTGATAGACTGATTATTCCACAAGCGTCATTTTACAATTGTCATAAAGAAAGAAGCCTTACGCAACTCTCACTCCCGATTACCCGACTTCTCAAGAACAGATTGAAATCCCATTTGGCACCACATTGGATTTCCCAATACCCCTCATCATGTACTAATGACTCATTAATCTAACCGTAATTAAAAATCTACTGTACGGAACCCTAATAAAGGCCATGAATAAAAATTGCAGCATGTCAATTAGATCAGTGACAATGTTTTTCAAGAGCTTTTATCTCTCGCTAACGGCTAACCTAGAGAAGTGTAACAGGAAACAGTGTAAGTGTTACAATTAAATGCCCGTGATTTCGCCAGTGATAAATCCATCCTCATTTGATCATTAATAGCATTTCTAGCCAATTAAATCAAAGCATAGCTCTCTTTCCCTACCAATTGTGTTTATGGCCAGTATGACTTGATTATAACTTTTGCAGAGTCATGATATGTTTTGAATTATTAATATTTGACTTGACCTTACCTGGATGACCTTCACCGACTGATTCTGAAGTGAAGAGGAAGGTTTCCCCTACTTCCAAATTGGCCTCGACGAACTTTGTCCCTCCGACTGCATGGTTTCCATTAGTGATTGCTGACTCTGGCATGATGACCCTGAGTGACCTGTATGTGTAGAAATTGTTAAATTACTTGTAATTAACTGTTTTAATTGGAGCGTGTGATAGCCGGACTGTTTCCACGAGGGAGGCGAGAGAGGAAAGAACGAGGATTTCTGGATTTGAACCAGAGCAGAACCTCCAAGGAAATCTCAGCCCAGGGACCAACCCAAACGCCCCACAAACCAACATTTAAATACTTTATATATTTAGATTAACTTTGGATAATTAGGAACACAATGAAAAATTAACCTTAGTTTAGGATGTACAAGGGATTGGGATGCGTCTGATGTGTAGCACCTTCAGAAGCTCAAGTTGAACTGAAACTGGGTAGACCACGGCGTCGATAATTTTTAACTCGGTTTGGATCAGGGCACTCGTGCAGGGACAAATGGCGATTTTTTTTTATATTCCGATTAGACCATGGCTGTAGTAGACTGGCAACGAGCACTGATAAGGTGCGTGGTGGTTCTTTTAATCTGGCGTGTGCATCACTCCTTTATTTAACCGGTTGTTCGGCGCAGTTAAGCAGGGAAGTCGCCATTTTCACAAGTCTGCGTCTTACTTCCTTACTACTTGTCTTTAATCGGGATTTTAATGGGCAAGGAAAAGAGCTCCATGAAAGGGATTTGGGGCAATTATACGTTTAGGAAAAACAGGTTTGACATGTCAGACGGAATTAAGATTCAATGAAAACTACCACACCGGCCTTCGCCGGTTAGATAAGTGCGGTTTCAAAAAGTCCTATTCCTAGATTACTGTCTGAAATTCAATGCCATTGGCTTTAAAGTTATTCAGAAGCAGTGGATCAACCATTAAAAGGAAATGGTCAGTTTACATTGACAGGATTAAGGGACGGAATTTAGGAAACGACGGTGACGGTGACGGTGACGGTCTTGGATTTCTTCTGAGCTGGGTTACTTCCGGTACTTCCCTTCAAAGTCTCTTCTCGCACGGGTTGCAATTCGGACTTTGTTCAAGAAGTCGGGAATGGCGGTCATCGCTGCCCAGTTGGACAACCATGCTGGAAGTGACACGCCAGGATTGTCGTAATATGTTAAACCAAACTCGACTCCCGGCTAAGGATAAGAGGCCATGGGTCAGACTGGTTGAATAATAACATTTCTAGTGGACGATTACCTGGTCTAGAGTTGTCACCGCTTTAATCAACACGACGCTCCAGTATTCATTGACTCTCACAACCCCCTTCGTCTCAGGAACCTTGGGATGAACCACAGTTCTGGAGAATATAAATACATTCATGATTCCCGAAAAGGTCAAAGGGAAGAATGGAATCATTACTGGCTCATCATGACGATACAACCTTGTTCCTTATTGATGAGATGACGCCGTGCAAAACAGTAGTCCCGGTTAGAGAAGAATTTTGGCCACTTCATCTCCCAGTGGACAACATCCAGCAGGTTCATCTCATCGCTTTCAACGATGTCCAAGCTCAAAACTGACTGATCCCATTGTTTCCTATAATTGGTATCCAGTTGAGTTTCTAAGAACTGCACTGCCGAGACGTCATTATAATGGCCATATACTGGAATTATAAAGTCCAATTTCATTCACTGGTTTCAAGACGGAATTTTAATCTTTTTGAAACAATTACCTTTGTATATGTACGTTCCCTCATTCTGTTCGTGGGGCTTGCGCCAAATCAGTAGTTCCGGTGTCTCCACAAATGGCACCCAGGGATATTCTATATAAAACTGAATTTGTACGATTGTGATTTATGACTTAAGCTACTGATTACTTGCCTCCGATTGTTTTCACAGACGATTCCGGACAGTGGCAGTACTTAATGTCTGTTTGCTTCTTCCCGACTACCATCCGATCGCTACAGTTTTCACAAATAACTGTTGCCGTAAGCAGTTCATGAATAAACTGCAGGTCATTTAAATGCCTACAAATAAATGATCAATCAGAATTATCCTTAAGAAGCTGGACTTGACCTGAGACAACCACTTACTTTATTAATTCTGACTTTTTAATGAGTCCTTCGTCGTCGTCCTTCTTTGACTCCACGCAAAGAGCGAGGATGAACGTACCCACCCATTTCTTCGAAGTTGACTGTATAATCGTTTTCATCGCGTCAAGCGTCCCCACGCCATGTTCTAATCTCTGTTTTCCGCCAACCGCGGAATTCTCCAAACGAGCTCGAAGGGCTTGGAGCACTACGTTCTGACCTGCGAGAAGCAATCTTCGACCAATGGTAATCAACATACTTTGACCTCGACCTCTGTTTGGTGTTTCAGGGGAAAAGCTAACTGGTGACACTATGAGTTTGTATTTAATTCAATAAATTAATTTGCTTGACAACAAGGCCACTTTTTCTAAAGCATTTTGGAAGCACGTTGTCATCCTTGATGGTCATTTGAACCCGCTTTTTACACCTAACCTTGTGAGAACCCGTGCTCTTGCAATTTACAATTTCAATTACAATAATTGCAAGAATTCTTCACATTCCAATTATATCCACAGTTTTACCCATTTTGTATGCTGTTTTAGAATTAAAATGTTTCAAATCACTTCAAGGCAGTTTTTGTCAACAAATTGGTCCTTAGATTCCATCTTACATTGCGAATGGAAGAATAGAACATTAAATTATCCTAAGGAAATTAAAGTCTTCATTTCATTAGAGCCAAGAAGGCTATGCAATTAAATTATTAATTGCCAATTGGCAAATAGTGGAGACTAAAACATTGCTGACGAGAACAATATGGCAATCGTAATTCCAAAATTATTGTGTTGACTTCCAATGAAACAATTCAAGTTGTTCAATGAAACACATGTGTGCCTGTGTAGATAATAGGCTTATCAAGACCAAGGTTATTCTGAGAGGTCAAACGTGTAACCCCCGTATGACGTCAGAGAACGTGTGGACGATACGGTGGTAGAGATTTAAAGCTTGGCATAATACCGTCTTTAAAAACTTATCCTTGCCTTGACCATGATCCCTTCTGCCTTTATTCGTCGATCCTTTATGCTTGGAAGCAGTTCATCCTTGAAGATGTTTAAGCTTCAAAGGATCTCGTCACCACTAAAATTCTTCAATTCATTTTGCCCGGTGGAAGAATAGAAATCTCCATCATAAAGGTCTAAAAACTGCAAAACGTCCATAACGACTGTGGAAATGGAAATCAGAGGACTTGGCTAGTGGGTGAGGTTTGTTTGGTTTATGCGGGATTTAGACAGAAAATGGCCAATTCAATGGCTTTGACATTCCAGTTTCATCTGATTTCTATTCCTACAATTTGCTACCATTTGAAATGACTAGAAAACTAAAAGTGATTTGTTTAGATTTATTGGCAGAGTGAAACGTTGTGATGCAGGATCCAGCGAGGTATGAAAAATTCAAGTCAGGGGCACGCAAAGATTCCGAAGAATACGTCCCACAACTCATTGGTCGGATGTCATGGGGTCATAATGAACGGATCCTGGACTATGGCTGTGGTGCTGGGAGCGTCTGCGCAAAGCACTTTGTGCCAATGGCCAGAATGTACAACTCCACAATAGATGCGGCCGATGCCTCAAGCAATATGATCGCACATGCAAAGTCAAATTATCCCGACCCCCTTGTCACCTATCACACCGCGGACATTACAGATCCCGCCTTCCCCCTCAATGGAATTCAATTTGATCGGATTTTTACAATCTACGTCCTTCACTTTATCAAGGACTTCAGGTTTATTCACAAGATCAAAACATCCATGGTTAGAAAATGGTTTCAATTTACTGCAGGAAAGCGCTGGAGAGGTTTTACAATTTATTGAAGCCCGGCGGAGAACTCGGATTCACTGTAGTTACAAAAGGAAACATGTTCAAAATCCTCGAGTGTTTGGCCAAATCGTCGAAATGGTCACAGTACATGGAAGTAAGGATTCTAGAATTCCAAATCAAATGGACTCTGATTTTTAGTTTATAGGGGTACGAAAAGTTTCTGCCAGATTGGTACACGAATGACGAAGACGGGGAAGAATGCTTCGAAAATGCTCTGAATAGTATTGGATTTGAAATCGTGGAGATTAGAACAGAGAAACGAGGCCACGGAGAATACACGCCAGACACTTTGGCCGGTGAGGTAGACTAATTAAATCCCAATTTTAAAACACATTCCATAATTATGATGAAGTAAATGCATGATCATTTTCATTGCAGAATTGTTAATGTCGTTGAATCCATTTATTAATCAAATCCCCATTGACTTGCACCCCGAACTGAAGACGGAGACGCAGAAATTGTATTTGGAAGGAAACAATTTCAGGCCGGATTCCGAGTCTATAATTGCCAGATACGAGCTTTTATTTTGCATAGCCAAGAAACCCCAAGAATAACTGTGTGACGTTTATGTTTATGAATGCTGACTTGTTTTGGCATTAAAACTCTAGTGAAAATAAATTGAAATGCGAGAAAAAGGCGAAATCGATGGAATAATTTGGAAGAAAGTGATTCGATAATGCGACTTTCTCCGGCGTATATTTTGTGAATGGAATCCGAGACAGGACGGCGTAGTAACAGGAGGAATCCCCAGACACCCACTCATTCAACTTTCTCCAACAAAACTTCCTTTCAAAATTGCTTTATTTTCCTTAAACTACTACGCACCGAATTCCTAAGACTTCTCATGTCAGCTGTCAAGCCACGTCCACAGGGGATTTCTAATAAAACACTCGATTTCGGAATAGCAAAAATCGTATGATGCAGACTGTACTACAACGCGCCAGTTTTTTTTTAATTTTAATTACCAATAGGAAATTCCTCCATAGTTACCTTTGTTATAGCACACGCGCCAAACGTCACGAAAACAAGAAATTAAATAAAGTTGAAAACCTTTTAGGCCCAAATTCGCGAGTGAATTCAATATTGCGAGTTCGAGTATGAGTATTGAGAAACCCCTGGTTTAGTTGGAACCCCTAGTTATGATCCTTGAGTAAAAACTTTTGTATTCGCGACTTC
>VNWY01000556.1:0-37864 GCA_009869845.1 Pseudachorutes palmiensis | reverse complement strand
CAATTTAAAAAAAAATTCTAAACATGACGTCATTAGGGGGGGAGGGGGTCCTTCAGATTATGACACATGGTGATTTAGGGGGGGGAGGGGTTAAAAATTTGGTCCATAAAGGGTGACGTCATTAGCGAATGGCCCCTAAGAGAAAGTTCATGGAGAAAGTCAGTTTAAAATTTCCAAGAACGTGGAAAGGGTGGAACTGAGTGGGATGGATATTCTCTAATTAATCTTCCTCAGAAGAAGGCAAGTTAGTGTACACTTTATGAATTTCTCATTCCACCCTTCCTCCCTTGAAATGGCTTATACATTATAATGCTACCGTATTATCACCATTGTAGCGCTAAATTTATTTCGCATGGCTGAACTAATTAAGCCTCCCAGGAGCTTCAGAAAGCTTGAATCAGAAGACAATCTTTCACTCCTCTTGCAAGAAAGTTTTCACGTGAAAGGCGTGCATTTCGTTACTTCCACTTTTAATTCAACCTTCCATTCGTTAAAGTGAATTTGGGAGACCAAGTGGAAAGATATCCAATAACTCTCCCGTTTTGTAGTATAAATTAGGGTGGGGAAAGAAGGATTTTTTTCAGAAAATATTATTATCCAAAAGTAATTCAAAATTAACGAGATCGAAGTTATAATTGCAAGGAATAAAAATACGTTTTTTAAACTCTTTTGTCGAAAGTTTCGAATAATTGGAAGGTTATTTCTCATTAGAGTGTGCAGTGAAGGAGTTAAAATTCCGTCTACAGTAAGCGATTGAAGAATTCTTTATTTGACTGTAGGAAGAATTTCAAATGGGAAACGACCAAATGACCCATCAGTTGAAATTGGAAGTTTAGCTGAAAAGTATTTTTATGAGGGTAGATCAAATGAAGGAAATGGATCAGTCGTTGAACCCAAGATCATCTCCTAACTTCTTTTATTGAAAAATCCAATAATCCAACGATGAGGACAAAAGGTGGGCCATCCAACACTGACTCACTCGTTCTTCCAGCATATCATAAGAAATCCTACTGCGCTACTTTCACAGGCAACTGAAGACAAACCTTCTAGGATTTTGATGAAACTTTTCATATGTCGAAATCCATTCAATTTGGGACTATATGTGCTTTTTAAAATTGAGCTTTTAAAAGTTCTTTATCATTTTAGGCTTTTTGTATTCTGGAGAGATGACCTAGGGGCAGACCCCCGGAAGTCAGAACCACCAGTTCAATTACGAAAGGGCCAAGTGGATGAAGCGAATGAATCCACGAGTTACAAGTAACGAGCTGAATGGATGAAAAGGCACGAGAAGAAAAGATCTCCTCCTTGGATCTCTAATTGAAGCCGTCTGGGACTTATGGGGAAAGCCAATAATGCAATTTTCCTTTTATATCTATTAGCATTAGAGACTTTTTCCCTGTTCTCTCTTCAACTCACTGTAAAATCTACCTGAAATGGTACCTTTTACCTTTAAAGTTTAGATGATATGTTTGAAGCTACTAAGGAAAGAAAGTAAAAGGCTAAGGAGAGGGGAAGGTACTCTTCAAAATCAGAATATAAAGAGCAAGATCAAAGTCAATCCACTTGAGGTTGGAGGAGGCACTTGGAGAAAGTGTTACTTAGGAACGAACTTTCCCTCTACTTTCTCCCTCTTCGAATTTTAAGAAAAATGTCTTCAACGCTCTGATTCTCCCCTTCTCTACAAGGTTCTCTAAAAGTTTAGAAGCAGGAGCCCTTAGATGCGCCCATCCAGACCAAGTCTCACATTTTTAGATTTTCATTCTCTTTTTACGGCATGATATAAACTTTCCATATGGCCGATTTTGTATCGAGATTCATGTGAATCTGTGCCATAAAATTATTTATGTGACCCAGTTCTTTTGTCATTTTTTTCTGAATTGAGATGTAAAGTTGAACAAAATTGGATTTTAATTTGATTCCAAGGTTATTCCTTTGATTGCCAGAAAGTAGCGCGGCAATTTAAAATGCATCAGTTATAAAAACGTTTGTTCCTTCTTTTAATGCTCATTTTCCATTCTCATATGACACAATTGCCAACTGACGAAACAATGAAAAATGGGTGGGGCGCGTGATTCATATTAAATGGAGTTCATCGATGTTTTCAGTCTTTGCCATATCCCATTTCCAGAATCTGTGTTAAACCCATAGAACCTTTTGTTTCTGTTTTTTCTTCTGTTCCTTCAGTTGTTTCTCTTGTTTTGAAACATTTCTTGCAGAAGCATAAAGTTTGAATTTATGTGTTTGAGATAGGATCGTGAACAAGAATTGGATTGCCTCTTACCTTCCTTAAATAGTAACAAAGTCCAAATGGGAAGGGTGGCGTTGATTTTGGCAATTATTGGGCTTCTAATGGCGACGTCAGAAAGTGTTCGGACTCCATTTTATAGCCTCCAAGCGGTAAAGATAAAATCTTTACTTTTATTTTTATCTTTCTCCGTCAGAACGAAACTTCCCACTTTAGCTTCAAGTTTATGAGAAATGATTTTTATCTGGACGAATAAATATCAATTATTTAGTAACACGTAAGTGTATGAGCTATTTAAAGGGACATTAGTTGGTCAAGAGAAATATAATGATGGCTTTCCCTGAGTGTGTTAATTACGATACAAATCTTCTTTTAGGTTCTGGATCCAGTGATGTACAGTGAATTGGAAAGTAACGATTATAACAGTCAAATTGCGTCATTACCAAATGCCGAAAGAGGAAGCATTGTTCGGAGAAATAGAAAACGTAAAGCTAACAAATGACAAATGCATTTATACGGCCTATTGTAATCATGAATTTTTAATTTACTACAATTACCAAAACAGGATTTGACTTTGACTTTTTTGGACTCCGGCAGAAGATGCTCCTACCGGAAAAACCAGCAACATTTCAAAATCTGCAAAGCGACTTTCTGATGGTTAATTAGCTCTACATAAATTATAACTCAAACTATTTTAAGTTGTTCTGGCTTTCAACGATAATTTCAAAGAGTTACCAATTAGTGAAGATTTATTGCATTTTTTAAATAAATACCAAACTCGTTCAACCACAAAAAAGATAAATCATCAAATAAATTGAAAAGACTAACAGATAAATTGACAAATACGGAATTTTTCTATCCGAATTTTCAAATCAATGGAGAATATCAAGTTAATATATCTCACATTTTAGCTGAAAATTCGTCATTACCTTCTTACAGAAGATTTTTTTTACAATACATCGTTTTTACTTCCATTTAAAGCCCATTTTCAAAGTTATGAAGCAAAGCATAAATTATAACGAAAGCGACGCAAGATTTACTGGAGACATGGCTGTGATATTTGGAAGAGGAGGAATGTTTATGATTAATGAAGTGCAGAAGGGGATACAAAAATTCCCCATCAATGCAGACCCTGGTGATGGGTCACTTCCGGGTCATTCAAACCTTCCTTTTTAGACGTCCATTATTAGGAGCAAGCTGTTCCAAACGCTTTACCCATGGCTTTGTTAATAGGACTTTTTCGTCGACGAATGCTCATCGCTAGCTCAAATTTCAGACAATCTATTATGAAAGGCAGGCAGGGGACAGGGCTAAAATTTAGAAACATTAGAAAAACTTCCCCGCCTTTAAAGGAAGTATTGGTTTCATCGTTAAAATAACATTGGACAACTTCGAACTGCAGCGTACGTGGTGACAAGTGAGGTTGATTAATTGAAGAAATACGAGGAGTTGTGGGCTACACTTATTTTCTTCTTTTGGTGGACAATTTTTAAAATATAAATCTTATTTTTGACTAAATAAGGGATTGAAAAAACACAATCCACAAAATTAACATTAATTTTTATTTCACAAATCTTCAAAGGTGCAAAATATTCAGACACTCTAAATTAGCATTCTATTCCTTATATAGTAACTGGAAGATTAAATTGTTAGCGTTTGTGTGGGACTTTATGTCGCTCCCTGCTCCGACAAAACAAATAACACCCTCATAAATTCAGCTTGTTTTAAGCTTTTCCCAGCGCATTGGGCTAGTAACATGGAAAAAGACAACCTGAAAAAGAAAGGGAAGATGTCGGAATGTTAACCAAGTTAAATTCTAAGTTCCCCCGTGCGGACTCACAAATAATCTTCACGGGGTATTACAATCAACGCCTCCTTGGCCTCATGGAATGCAAACTTCGCTTTCTACCAAGGTTAACTTATGAATTCCCCAGGATAAATCTGTGGGGACGGAGAAACCGAGGCGAGAAAATAATTAGCAGATTCTTTTCGTGAGTTCTTTGCTGCGCTTTTCCGTGACAATTATTTATGAGCAGGGAAGTTTTAATTTTACACCGTAGAGTGCCAAATAATGTGCAAAAGGATGAGGCAGGCGACCGCCATCATTATTTCCAACACTCAACCCTGGAAATTACTCACTTTGGGACGCATCACTTTCCCAAATGTCAGCAGACAGGGGAGACACCAAGGACAAAAGAGGACACTCTCCTTGTTACAAAATAATAAAAAACACTCTTCCTTTTCATTACCTTCAACAAATTTTATTATCCGAGGCATTTCGTTTTCAAAACTTGAAAGGCTGAGGTTTTGTCGTTGGTTTTACTCCGTCCCAGTGGCATTAACTTGACATTTCCACATGCTTTCTTCATTTCCTTCGTCTCACGAAGTGGAAAACCCACAAAAGATGTGTTGTTAATAAACCAGTGGGAACTTTGAAACTTGGAATAATGTCGTCCTTGGCATATCAAGAGACGCAACTGCACACAACTGCTGAAATGACAGAGAGAAGGGTCTAAAATGTATGCTCATTACCATTATAGTTTACATTCTGTCATAATCATTAAGAGTTCTCATCATGCGTAATAGATTCCATATTGTCAGCATAATGTCCCTTTCATTCTCGAGTGCAAATTGCATCATCAATTTGCTTTCCCTTTATTAACAAAGGACGAAATGAATTCTGTATGACTACTTTCACCGCCCCTCCAAAGTGCTTCATCCATTGAAAACAAACCTCTTCAAGAAGAATTCATTCCTCGGAGATAGGAGACTCGGAGATTGATAAAATGGGCAGAAGGAAGAAAAGCCAAGATCCATTTGGGCCTCCTTTGTTACACTTCCGTCTTCCCTCCAAAAGTTTGCCAATGGAGAGAAAAGCGGAAGGAGAAAGTGGAGAAAGTTTCCTCTAATCAACTTTTCCCATTAGAGTCTTTTTATGAGGAGATATTTGTACTTTCGAGACTCTTCAATGAATCATCACTTGTGGTGTACCCTTAAATTGGTTCAATAAATGTGTGCGTTTTGTGATGGCGTGCAACAATATGCTTCAGTGCAAAAGAGCTTAGAGGTTGAAGTTGTTCCTACTTTAATATTTCCTAGAATATGTGTGTGTACTTGACCAAAACGAGCTACAAACTTATGCGTTTGAAACTAATAAAATATACTGCTCAAGTTTCCTTTGGACTTTGGGAAGATGAAACATTTTGAATGTATCTAATGCATCCATTAAGGCTGCACTTGAAACTGGACGTCGCATACTCAAAGTACCCGTCTTTACCAAGCTAAAGCGGAGCACTTTTTCGGATTTGAGTTTTATTGCTACCCGTTTCTTCTAAAATGCTGGAAATGGTCGAAATTCGGACCGGGGCTGTGTACATGACTCTCTCGGACCCTTTTTCATAACCCTTCTACCAAACTTCACAGAACGGCCAGACATTCAAATCAAAACCAATATTTCATATTTTTTCATTCTTTCTAACTTCCAGATGAGCTGAATTTGATGATAAGTGTCGCGGCTGAAGGAAAATCTATCCTGACCAAATTATTATTTATGGTTTTCAATGTTCTTGACAAGCCATTAGACCAAAGTGAACCAAAAATTGGGGAACTTCTGAAAGCATTTTTGATGATTTCGGTGTATTGTGATCTGGAACGGGCAGAGATGAATCAAAACTGTAGTCTTTTAAGTTACTGATAACATTGGTAACATTGAAAACAATGAAAATCTGGATTTGTCCAGATTTCAAGAGCATTGTGTACTACTTTGAGACATGGCGGAGGACAGAATTAAATACAAACTGGAAACAAAGACAAGGAAACTACAATTTCCTTATTTAATTCAATTAAGCATGCCATTCAGCTCAGCTCTAGCCCTCGCACTTTCTCATTTGTGAAGGAAATCTCATGCCACTTTAATTATTAATTGGCGTTGATCTTTTGTTGCTTAATTTAGAACAACAACGCTTGAATAATTGTTAATAGGAAACACTTCCGCCGCTTCTTAGAACTTAACTTGGGAGACTTTGATGCAGTGACGCTGCTGAGTAAATATTTCATGATTCATTCAATGTTTTGACTTTGACTTTGGAGGAAATGAATATCAGGGCTGAAAAGTCAAGTCGATAATCCAGACCAGTCATCATCCTTCTGTGAAAGCTTTTTTTTATCATTTTCCTCGCCATGGGAAGTAATGCCCATCCTTTGGATTTAAATCCCAGTTCTAATCTACTGCAGGAAGAGTCTCATCGCATGCAACCAATTTGTCTTTCCAAAATGTCAACTGAAATTGTCCTCAACGTATTCGAGGAGAGAAAAAGCTCGAAGAAGAATGACGACTCTCTAGGTATACATTATGATTAGACGCCCCTGCTTTCTTCTCATGCTTGAACTCTATACTCTGCTTTTACTTTTGAAGTCAAGGATTTTGCGGTGAATTCCCATGCTAATAAAGACATTTGTGGCGCCAGGAAATTGGATCTCATGTATTACCAGCTTTTCTACTTTGAACTTGGGCTTTTCACGCCACAACTTTGTGGCTCGACTCAATTTTCAACCATTATTGCAAATCCTTTGGTTGCTAAAAGCACGAGGTCTTAAGGTACAACGGCCGGAAGTTGTACATACTCGATGACTCGTTGAAGCCAATGTATTTCTAGAAGGAAATCTATTTCGTCTAAACTAGAAAGTTTTGCATTGATTGAGATCCCAGGCGGACAGTTGATTGATACTTTTTGACCATAAAGAACCAAAGGGAAAATATTTTGTTGCCCCTTGCAGCTGGTAAGCGTTAAAGTTTACTTTATCCATTTTATGTTCTTGCAGCGTCGTTTTTCCTTTGGGGAATTACGCCAAAAAGGAAGTAAGAGCGTCAGTGGGACGCTGCAGTAACCTTAGTAAGAGAAACCGGATGCTGTAAGGGAGGGCATTTGACTGACGTTAGTATTTTAATAAGTTTTTCTTATGCATGTCTGCAGGATTTTTAAAGCCTGAGCGGTGTTCTTCAGATGATCTGTTGATGACAATGATGAGCCAAAAATGTGAACTACTTAAAACTAATTCCTGTCATTTTTAGCTTGGATCCTCTTTGGTACTTCAATCAGTTCATGTTCAATTACTTTTGAGTTTCGGTACATGAATCATGAAATGCAAATGTTTAGTTCGTGATTCATGCAAATTGTAAAAGCAGGTTTTACTTAAAATGTTGAACAAGGGATTGGCATTGAAAATGGGGAGGGCGTGATTGGTGAATTGAGTGGATAAGTAGTTTCCAATGAATTCCTAATTGTAGTGGAGTAGGGGAATTGACAGCCTGTCACTTTCACTGTTTTCTCAATAAAAGCTAGGTGATTAATTGATCCCAGCTGGAGCAACATGCTGAAAACTTTTTATACTCAAAGCGCATCCTGTTTTTTGGAATTTGGAATTTCAGAATAAAAAACATAAAAGTCGTCGATGAATATAGGAAATGATGCGTCCCTAATTCCAAAAGTGGTTCTTTGTGGATCCGTGTTTTTATTGCAAGTACAGCAACCCTTGGTATAATCCAACGCTTGAGCTTGGCGTTGAAATCCAAATTCAAAGCGACATGTTTCCTAATTTCGTTGGGAAATGAAAGTGTTGTTTGATTTTTTTCCGTCTTGGATTTACGCCTTGGCTGAACTTTTTAAAAACAAAATGAGAATCAGATGGAACTTTTATTTCCAAAGTCACTCCTCTCTCTGTAGATTTTTTCAAGTGAGATTTTTATTAAAATCCGTGTGCGAACAAATGTTGGCTTAATTTTCACGACACATTTTTTCCAAGTTTCTCTGGAATGACTTTGGAATTGTTCTGAGTGGTGAGAAAATAAAAAATGGAAAGGCAGAAGACGAACTGGAATTCCCAGATGACATTTCTATCTGAAAATCATCTCATCAAATCATTGTGCTTTGGATTACGGACTCATCGTTTTCAAAACAAGGAATACGTTTTGTTTCTGAACACCCACATGCTTTTACCTTAGCCACAAACCTCTATTTAAAGTCTTTCAGAAATAAACAATGAGATCAGCCTCATATCCAATTTTATCGGATGATGGGAACGCCCTCCCGTGACATGGAAAAGACTGACTTTGCCCTTAGAGTTTAACCACACCTCAATTATCCAGGAATCCAACTAATGGCATATAGAATAGCAACACGGGATTCTATTCTATTGCCCAAAACAAACATCATGGAACATGACACGCTCAGTACCCTAGTCTCTATTTGTGGTAATCATTAGATTCAGTCTCCATGAATTATTCTATCTCCAGGAATCATCTTTCAAATTGCTGTTTACTCTGAAAAGCACAAATCAGGGTAACTCGCATCCTGGATGGAATCGAGACCTTGTGATTCTTGAATGCAAGGAATTGCCCTCTTGAACAATTCGTGACATTCATTAGCATATGCGTGTATCACCTTTTCAACTTTGTTTATATTTCTGCCTTTAAATTTGACAATTTTGCTATTACATTATGATTAGTAAATTACACACAGAAAGTGCGTGTTTGTAAATCCTACTTGAGAATGGAGAAAAAGGTTTAAACTTTAGCAGTAAAGCTAACAAGTTTCTTCTGAAAGGCTTGCCGGTTTAATCTAACCAGTTTTTAATTGCAAGAATGGTAAGCAAGTGTCCTCTTCTACGCTTCACGCACAGAAGCAAATGGTGGTGAACTCTGACTGTGGACTTGGTAACGACAACGCTAGAAAAGGGAGCTTGCCTTGTGGGTTGTATTTCAGTAAGGGAGAAAGATCCACCACCAGGCTTTAACCAAACAAACGTGGATTTCCATCCAGTTCGTGATTGTCTGGAGTTGGGGAAGGTTTGGCTCTTCGTTCCGGAAAAGTTACACAACGTGCTTTTCAACGAAACAAAAGGGAACTACGTTTTTTTATTTAAATAAATGTAAATGAATATGTGAAAATCTGTAAACTAAAAACTGCATGATCATGGTCAAAAGTAGTGAGGAGTTGAGGACTTTCACCGGCAGTGTGCCGGCTTTCACTTTCTGGTTAGCGTTGTTGGTCTTATTTACGTCGAGTTCAACCTACGCATCTTTCAATTTGTACATTGGAGTAGATGAAGTCAAGGCTCTTTTGGGTAAGTCAAAATTATTATTTTAAATCTAAGGTTATACAAAAACTCCAACAGAAGCATTGTATTTGTTATTGAGCCGGAAAATGTGTTAAGGAGAAAGTGGGCGGATGATATCTGATGCCTCCCGATGTATCTTGAGTTTAGAATATTTTATGAAGGATGGTGTGTTATTTCCCATGGGTCAAGGCAGCGATTGGCTTTTCCTGTATGTCTATCATTCTGATAACCAAGCGCCCTTTCTTAAGTGTCAATGTCAAGTTCAAATCCTTTCAGAACCATCTGCATATTACAGATGTACGACCACACGTCTCACGCACTTTGCGTAAGAGAGTACTTGTAGACCGCCCTGCCCTTGTGTTTGTCCATCATCATGTTTCTGTTATTGCATGGTGGTGACCTGTGCCAATGCCTTCGTTTTCAACCGCTGTCATGCATTACGAAAAAAGGAGTTGAATGAGAGACCTTATGTTTAAATAATTCCTGTATCATGTTCAAATAAAATGATGATGTCTGCTGCATTGAGATGGATGAGGTTGTTTCATTTAAATTTCAAGGGAGGACCCCCTAATTCATCATAATCATGACAAGATAAAGATAATCTTCCAATGGAACATTGCACTGGCATAAGGCACTCGGTGCAGCGATGCATTTAAAAGGTGCACATGAACAAAGTTATTCATATCTTGTAGAAGCTGGGTGGGATTTTCTAAAACAATAAATTAATCAACGATCATATCACAGGAGGGCAGCGACTTTGGCTTAACATTTGGAATCTAATTTCCGGATTCGGCTGCATATTAAAATGTCATGGTGGTTGATGATTATTTTATTTGCTGGGTTTCTTCAACTTCCTGCCATTCGTTGAAAATATTTGGAAAAGTCCATGGCTCGTTGGTTTCCTCTGAGTCGTTCATAATTCTATGCGTTTTGGATGCAATGCGATGCTCCTTTAGTCATATGCATTTTATTCCAATAGTTATTATGAATTTAAGATAAGGATCTCCACTTTGGAGTAGTTATTTGCTCTCATTTTGAAAATTGTTTTCCCAACAAGGAGCCACTTAAAGGGCCATATCGAGAAATCAAAAAGTAGCGGGTAGGAATAAATGCAGGGTGGCAGAGACGCGGGCTTGTTTAAATTCCCCTTTCCATGCATTAGTCATTAGATTGGAAAAGTCAAACATAGGACGGGTATCCACACCCACCTCCTTCGGTTAATTACACCGTATTATGCACTATCATCCCCTGAATCTTATTAGTTGTCATGTCTGGCCATCACTTTTATCCGAGTGTCTCTTACTCGGTTCATGATGGATGGCATGAAACGCTCAAGATGCTGGGTGAGGTTTAAGTTTAAACTAACTAGAGATTCCCATTAGCCCTGGCAGAGGAAGGAGGATATGGTCCTTATTTTTCAGTCGGCAAACTCCATGTATGGAAATATTTCAATCATCACTTAATAACTAATATTTTTCTGAGCCATTTCCTTCCCTTTTTCAAATCTTGGGTTTCCAACATATGGTGGTGGTATCAGGAACGGAGACATTAGCGTCTCTCAGTTCAAAATTTTCTAAGAATTTCCCGGAAGAAATGTATATACTGTAATTGGGAAGAGGGAAGGATTGTCGGAAGAAATGAACCATCAGGTGATGAAAAGTGGGTGAAGACATTGTCAAAGGTTATAGGGGAAAGGTCAGACCCCATTTCCTAAGGTTTTCAAACGTACATAGTTTAAACTAAGTCCACCCTTCCTTTCTTTTCGTTAGATTAATGTTACACGAGAGGGTTAAGTGGCTGGGTTTTAGCATTTAATATGCCCATTTTAGGGCGAGTCTCGTTAGAGCACAGGTGCTTAGCGTTCAAGACAAGCGGTGTTTTGTAGCAAGCAGTCAAAAGATTTTGGAAGGTGGGTGGAGGATGATTATGAAAATGGTTATGACTTTTGTGGGTTCCATTTTTAAGCAGGATGGATGTCGCACAATGGTAAAAACTATGGGAAAATATAAAATAAGAAAGGAAACCATCGTTTCCGCAAAACCTGGAAAAACAAGTTGAATTGGTGCCATGCATCATTGCATAAGGGAGCAACCGGAACAACCTTAATTTCTAGGGTTTTATACAAAAGCTCACTAGCGTCGTCATTCTGGTTCTCTCTGGTCTTTAATTTTCCTAAATGGCGAAAATTATAAAGGAAAGCGATAACATAATTTCCCAACCTTTATGGAAAAATTAGCATAACCGCATTCAGAGCTGGTTTAATTGGTTAAGGGAAATGTTGAATAATTGCTTATGCATGGCCGGTATATGACACCCTCCTTTTCTTGCTGGAAATGAATTAGATGCAACGCAAGGCGATTAATTTAAACTTAAAAGTTAGTAGAATTTTCCTTTTGTTGCCTAAGCTGGATTAGAAAAAGGAAAAAGGAACGAAGACATTCATCTTTCGAGATGGAAAAAAAGGATGGAGACACGCCCTTACGTAGTTTTCCTAACTAGTTAAATAAACTTGTCAAAATTATATATTAGAAGTACCCCTTAAGGATCCCTCGTAAACTCACCATGAGCCCTTATTCCACCTGACGCAACAAGCCTTCGGTCTTAAGGTCATAAGTACTATAATAATCCTCTGAGCAGGATGAACCCGACGAAAGCCAAAAGCATTCTAACTTGAACAATACAAACAAAGACGGAATAGCCTACAATTTCCATTCCATCAAATTATTACCCAGGATCTTATTAAATTACACAGTGGCGTTGTTGTGTACATTGTTTATCCCCTTAAGGCCCATCTCATATACATTGTTTCAAATTGGGAATTGAATGATGCCACACTAAACAAACGTCGTCGTTGTAATAAAAATATAAAGGGAGTGGGAGCTTTGTTTAACAAACGAGATTCAGGAGTTACTTTGAAATCATAACTTCGTCCCTTTCTTAAAGTCTCTGATGATGTGTAATTTCCAAATAGGAACAATTATCTTTGGTCAAGTCCAAACAAGGAGTGGAGTGATAACGTAATTAAACTCCTTTAGGCTGACATTTATTTAGCATTGGGTCATTTTATGACTATGGCATCTCCCTTCTTTCCAACCCGCTGCCTTGAGTCAACTTCATAAACAATCTGTCATTCCCATTGGTCAATGGGCCTTGGTTCTTCATAAATGCTAGCGCACTTCAACAAATTACTTTTATAGGAAGAGAACCAGACTACAAAGGCGAACGTGTCCAAAATTTAAAAGTATCATTAGGATTCTGCCAGTGACTCCTCACAAGACTTTTCTCAAGGTAACTTTTACCTGGAGAAAGTTTGAATTCTCAAATTCTACACTTGCATCGCCCATTCACGGTTGTTTCTAAGCTTTTAGAATAATGAAAGGGAGAATCCAAAATGTGCAACATCAATTTGAAGAAACGGAAGTCTGAATTATATGCCTACTCTGCCCACTAACTTTTCAAATTTTACGGGCTAGCACCTCTGTTAAAAGTGGCGGTTTGCCATCTTGAAACCACACTGGATAAAGTCGAAATTGAAATTCATGGCCTGGAATTATTCCTAAACTTCGAAAATTTTAAATAGAAATTAAAATACTTTCACTCAATCATTCTGTGAACGGAAAGAAATTGGAACCGGTGAGCAGAACTTTCGAGCAGTTGATTTAAACGAGTTCTCAAAAAGGAAGATTAAATGGGCAGTTATATTTTAATCATTTATTTCCCTAGCGCATATGGAATTCTCATCTTCTAAAAGCCATTATAGTCCAATCGTGTATGGATTTTCAAAATGGGAGCGTTGCTCCTGGTTGTACATTTTCTGGACATTGAAGTCATAATGCGTTTTACTCTGAATTGAATGGGTTCAAGTTTTTTTAATCATTCATTTTGTCAGCAAGCCATTTGCACTGAAAATGACGCTGACTGCTTTGCTCAATTTACTCTTGTGCTACTTACTAGGCGACTGTTGAAAAAGCAAGTCCCTAAAATTAATGGCTTCCCTGTATGAGCAGCCAGAAAAATGATTTTGAAAAGCCCCATGACTTTTGTATATAAGAGCTTCACACGGAAGCTGCATCTGCACTTATTGAAAAAACACATTAATATCCTTGATGGGCCAATCAGAAGGAAGGATAAGGGCAGATGCCTTGTGACAATGAAAATATGACTCCAATGAACTGGAGTTCATTGAGACGTAACGATTGGATAATAAGAGCAGAGGGAAAGTGTAAATAATACTTAACAAAAAGCGTTATCTTTTCCGTTGTTCTCTTGACTCTTGCAACAATGAATGAGAACAATGATAGTTGAATATTCTCGCAGCGTAACGTCAGAGCCGTAAATAATGATGTTGGATTTAAAGTTGACATTTGTGTCCCATTGAAGCGACCCAATTAAAGGCATTGGGCAGGCAGTGAACCGAAGGAAATCGTGAAAGTACTCCCCTTCACGCCTTTCGTTGCAGTCTTCAAGTTCCATTAATTTCAAAATCCTGAATGAGCTGACGGATACCGCAGTTCCCAAGCAGATGCTCCTTACTGTTGATATTTTCATTATAAAACTCATTGTCAGAATTTTCATAAATAAGGTGAATGGTAGGAGGTACGAAGTATTCAATTACGAAGCGAAAACTCAACACACTTGAACGCTGTCCAGGAAATGTTGAGCGCATTGCACATGGCTTCATTTTTAGAATTCCAAAATGAACCACTTGAATATTGAAGGTGATTGAGAGATTTCTAAGATCTAAATAGGGACTCCGTGGAGTGTCAGTGAAGTAGAGGGGGGCCCTACGGTGCTTTGGCCCAAACTTAGCTGGAGACAAAGGATTCCTCGAATCTGTTGGAGGTCTCAATGGTAAAGTTTATGAACGCAAGGCAGGTAACGCAACCTTCCCGTCATCCCATTTTCAACAATGAGGAACCCAGGAAACGTTTCTCGGACACATCATTGTTCCCTGCTAACTTGGAAATTCTTATTATGAAGGAATGGCGTTGAAGCAGAAGAAGGTTTGCTTTATCTCCTTGTCGAAATCTGTGGGGTTGCTTGAAGGGCAGGGGCCTTTTGGATTGTAAATTAAGGGAAGGCAAGGAACCTCAGTCCTCCATCTTAATGTCTTTTGTTGAAATGCCTCCCTTTGACATGGAGGTCATTTTATTACCCAACATCGGAATCGAAACATTTTCTCTGACAGTCCCCTCTGTGTGACTTGACTTGTTCCCTATTTTCGATAAGGACTTGGGGATTTTCGGATGATGCAGTTGAAGGGGGCTATTGCAATTAGAGGCCTTTCATCCCCCAGATTGGAGAGACAAGTCGTGTGGTTAGAAGGTCGACATTTCTTGGAGTGATTGACAGTAAATAATGTTAGGTAATGAGAAAATAAGTGTCTCTCGTCAGGCACTTTTCCCACCAGATCCAGATAGAGTCAACATCTTCCTGGAGAAAGCACTCCAACGAGGGGAGTGTCATTTGTAGGAAATTCTTTGACAGGGATTATATACCCTGGTACCCTTAAATCCCTCGGAAGATGGAAATCGTTAAGACGGGTATAAATAAATTACGATGCATACATGATACATGACTCAAGTGTGAAAAGCTGGAGGGGGAAGGACAAGTGAATCATTTCCTTATTCGCTTGTTTCTAAATTGACCAACTCCAGAGTTAATTGGACTTTTGGAAAAGTTACTTTCGTCGGGAAAATAGGTTTAATCTTTTCTGAGAATCATGTCATCCCAACTCCTAGATTTATTTGTCTCACCAGCACATTTCAAAATGGAGCTGTGAACACGAGTCCTGTTCAGAATAATGCGATAGCATGCATGTCTCTTTGAAATGAACTCTCGCGGGGATTTCGAAAAGGGCTGACCAGGGTTCATCTGGATGAGCTTATCAACGAGCAGCAGATGACGAGGTGACGAGGTCCAAACGTGTTTAAAGGGACATTTAACTTTTCATTCTTCTGTCGAGAATAAATGGAGAGACGTGCTAAAATTAGTAGAAGGGTTGACGTTTTAGAAGAATATTTGAGTCACAAGTATGGGGGAATGACTCGTCGCAAAAGTGAAAGACGCCAAAGTCTCAAGTTGACACGCACTCTGCAATTCATCTCACTCCGTTTTAATATTCTCAGAGACTTTTATTTTCGACAGAAAACAAAGGATGAGGTTTTTTTTAAATCATTTACCATTCTCGCTTTTTGACTTTCCCCCAAGTTAGGACGTTTCAAGAGCATAGCTAAGACATCTTTGTCCTCTGCACTTTAAGAAGGCGTGTAGAAAAGAACCACACAAAACAAACCTCAAAACTTCCAAGATGAAAGACACATTTCCACAAAGTATTCCCAAGCTTCCACTTTGTTAATTATTCATCAGTATTCAGGATTTTTTCATCTACCACGAACCACAGAATGGAAGGTCTTTCTTTTTGGCAATGTTTCCATTTCAACACTTTCCTCGTATGAATCAGACTCTGTTTGCTTTTCTGATTGACTGCTAGAGTTCGTTTTGCTTTTAAGATAATTGCTTGGCGGATTTTGGATTGGAAGTTATTAATCCTGAAGGATGAAGAATAAATCCCCTTTGTGGAAATGGAAATTAATCTCACAGCGACATTGGAATAGGAGGCTGAGAAATTAATATATTTCTGTGTGAACTGTATAACTTGAAAAACCACCGTAGCGAATCCGATTAGGTGGAACCAGTGAATAACCGGGTGTCGTCATAAAGTGGTTTATGGAAGAATAGGAAATCTTTCACCGCATACTATGGATTCATCAACCGGGTAGAAAATCTGGTCTGACTTTATGAATTGAGTTCGTCATCCTTCGTCTATGGACCAGTTGGACAACAATACGAATAATATGCCTCCATTCTTTGTTGTGATTGAGCACTAGAATAAGCCCATTGAACCTAGGACGAATCCCCCACTATTATTATTTCCGTTCTTCCTAAAGTTTTCTGATAATTTTTCATTGTGGAATGAAACCAGTGGAGGCTAAGGTAGAGGAAGTTGGAAATTGGGTTTGAATTCAGAAATTCTATTTCGTATAGAATTTCTGTATTTCTGCTCTCGTTATGCTCACAGCATGGGGTTGATTCTTTCAGCTTGATTTTGATGATAATAAGGTGACGCAGAGGGGGTCCCTTCCACTTCAACTTTCATGCCCTTTGTGTCAGCCGGGTCAGATTCAAGTAGCGGAAACAATGGACTTTAAACACAGTGTACCAATCTGTGCGAAGCCTTCCAAGTATAAAATTTGTACTGCTTCATTGGGAAGTGGTTGTTTTGTAATTAATTTTAAAAGAAGAACTTTTAGTTCATTACAAGGAGAAAAGGAGAGAATTAAGGAAAAGAGAAAAAGTGAAAGCGCCGACTTTCACCCCGAAGAAATAAATTTTAATTATACATCCAGTAACTTTTGGAACTTAATCTTGGGAATCTTGGGAATAAGGAGACATGGACGTAGAAACTGATAAAAAAGAAGTCACAAAGGACACACGGGACTCGGCAGAATTAAAAGTCTTTTCACCAAAGTTTCTCAATGCTTCTTTTCATTGCCTGTCTGAAAAGTCCCTATAAATTCTAAACCAGCGAGAAGTCTGAATTGGCATTTATTTGCATAACAATCAAACCCAATTGTCATTGTCACCCTCCTCAGTCAACTCAATTTGGGGACATGGTGGAGAGGGGGTTTAAGAGTCCAGATGGCAAAAGCAGACTTCTATGTTCTTAATAACTTCCGAAGTTCCATGTTGTTGGTAGTTTGGATTTAAAATAAGGACCTTCGTAGGGGAGCTAAGGATTAACAACAGACTAGAGTAGAAGATCTAAATGAGACAAGTCAGCCACTCCATAATGTCTCAGCACGAGGTCTTCCTGGAGATCAGCTCCACATTGTCTCCAGTATGTGTGCCCTAAAACTTTACTCAACCCATCAACCCTATCCTACAGAGAACTTCATGTAAATTATCTTTTGTTACACTTTATTTTGAGAGACTAAGGTTACACTACTGTGGTGGTAAATGTGTTTACTATGCCAGAAGCAAACGGTTACTCAACGTCTCCCGATGGCAATGGCCTCTCGGTCTATTTTACAAAATGGTGTCCTATATGTATTGTAAAGGGAGACGACAAACGGAAATTATGCGTGTTATAGATTTTCTCATTTAAAGTTATGGTTCAGCGTCGAAAGAAAGTTGGTGACAAGGTTTACTTGAAATATGCTTACAGGCAGGACGCTGGATTTCCGTTAGTAAAGCTGATTTAGTTTTGTGGTAGTGTAGTTTGGGTGATAATTATTACTTCCTGCATATTCCCACGTCCCCTCCTCCGTCCCTTCACTAATTAGTACCTTCGCACATAATTAGAGCTTTGGAAATAGTTTCGAAGGTACTGCAGCAGCAGCTTTCCTATCCGCTTATGCTGGATTCCCAATCTCATACTCGCCTATCACCACGCCATCAGGTCATTTGCTTTTCAAGCATCACTGAAGCTGCACAGAGTGGACCAAGCGTAGGTCAACACATCCCCTGTTTTGAATTCACCAAGCATCCATACTGCCTATGTGTGCCCGATAAGAAATTGTTTTGGCTCCTGTTTGCGTTGTTTGGACTATAATGGGGAAAGGAGTGGCACGTTGTTAATATTCAGGAATGGTTTCTAGCCGCTTGCCAAGAATAACAGAAATGAAGCGTTTCTTTTTCAAGCTTGATCTTTCTCTGATGATTGTGGTGGTAGTGATGATGATTTTTAGTCTGAAAATCCCTTTCCCTGAGTTGATTTTTATTATTATTATTCATCCCTTCATCTCTCCTTCCTTCGTCGTCCATTTTATGTCTGTATTTACTCAGCATAATGATTCAAGCGTTTGCTTTTTAACCATTTTATTAGCACAGAAAAGGTGACTTTTGGTGTTGGTGAACATAAAGAACACCACGAAAAAAGCATCGAACGGACGCATGGTCGGATGAAAAAGGTGAATCCGAGAATCGTTCTCAAACCGTCCAACTTTTCTAGAAGTAAAGGCTATAGAGTAATCCGATCCGAAATCGGAATGGGCGAGGAGCGTAATGGTTCTTTTGGTTTGAACAAAGATAAGCAGCCAGTAGTTCAGTGGGAGATGGTGATGGTGATACTAAAAACCAAAACGAAAAAAAACTGAAGGGTTTATGTCATTGTCAATTTTGAAGGGAGTTTGTTCCCCCAACTTCATATTATGATCGACACCGTCATGGCTCCTTGGCGGAGAATCCCAAAATGTTGTTCTGGTTTTTCGGTAAATATTCATTTTTCGGAGATCCTTTTCTTCGATGAAGTTTTCTCAGAGTTTATCATTTGATGTTTTTATGAGTAGAAGCAGACGTTCTTTATCACAACTTGTTTCCTATCTGGAGCATGTTTTCATCATTATATCCGCCTCAAGTTCTGGTTTTCTTCCCTATTCTCCATTCGATTCAAAGGAAGAATAAGAATAATAATCTTTTCTAAATCCCAACGTTGCAGAAGGGGATTATGAATAAGATTGGAATAAATTGTGACGTTGTTCAGACTATAGCTTTAATTCAAAAGAATCTTAAGGGTACGGGTGTGTGTGCTGACGCTTTAAATCTGGAAGGTGTGCGGAGGAATTTCACGCGTCAGTGTACTTAAGCTTGCTACAATTCCCGATCCCTGCCTCCTTGAGCGTCTTCCAGATGTAAGGTTTATGTTGAGGCAGCAGAGACGCTCAAGCCTTTTGATTTCAAAAGAAATCTACTAGTTACGGCCTAGAAAAAGAAAAATAAATACTCACTTAACGAAGCCTGTCTAACTGGAAATCTAATCGTAAACCCTGACACATTCATATCCCATGAAAGGATCCCATTGTCCTCCTAAAGAAAGTCCCGACCATCATATAAACGAGATCCCTTAATGCTCCATTATGATTATGCAGTCCCCAATTCCGTAGATCCTTATAGCTCAAGTAGGAGCTTTAAAAGTAGTCCAGGAGTCCAAAATAATAATTTTATTACTCCACGCGTATAGACTAACCCCGTGACCTCATCAATTCGATACGAATCTTTTCTCGGGTTCCTGTACATCGTGGTTCAAAATGCTGGAACTAAAATGCTCCTTGAAATTCTACACTTGACTCCCCTTTAGGCAAGGGGCAATGTCATGTCGATAAGGAGCTGAACATGTTTCAACTAAGCATCCGTACCTAATTGGACCGTTCCTAATACTACTTCACACCAACCACTGATAGAAGCATACATGTGATTATTTATGTCTTCCACACTGCAGTCTATTTTGGTTTACGGGATGAAAATGCGGAGAGTTTGACAAGTTATAAATTCCTGTATTTGCAAGAGTTTATAGTTTTAGGAAGGAAGCTTCATAAATTCTGATAGGGAAATGATAGCTCATAAAAATAAAGTAACATCAAATGTGTCACAACTGGGATACAAAATATTCAAAATATTAGTTCACTAACTTACGCAACATTTCATTGAACAAATGGACTCATTACTGATTAACATACGGTAGGCATTTGGTTGGAAGCACGAGCTCAGGGAGGGTTAAATTTAATTGAGATATCCACATTTTTCGAGATATTTTACCCTTAAATAAGATTTTTATAAATGACAAAATTTCGGAAGACCGACAACTTTGTCATTTATTTTCGAATGATGGAAATGTGGTTGTGAGGGGAAAAGTGTCGGTAGATCGTAAGGTTTGTAAGGTGTCATATGTCGATATTCGGGGTTAACAAAAGCGTAACGTAGCAACACTCGGTGCCTTTCCCCCTTTCATGGGACAAGAAGCTCCTTTTATTCTGTAAGCTTTGGTTGATGATTCCATCCAAGTTGAGTAATTCAAGACGACAGTGGGTGACATGGACGAAAATGACTCTACGGCTCACGGTGTCAATAAGGACATGGTGATGGGCGTATAGCGCCATTATCCACCTTGGGAAAGAACATTCCATTTTCTCTTGTGGTGACATGAAACCGTTATGCCAAGTACTCTGTTCACTTTCACCGCCGGTTTCACATAAATTTTTGGCGTCTCCCAAAGGCCTTTAGTCTAACAGTATGTCACCACAAGTCGATTGACTAATGCTAATCATTTTATTTAATTCTGTTTTCATCCTAAACACAGTTGGAAATTGTTGCAAATGGCAAAGGCGGCTGCACTTTGTGTGTCTTAAAACTGAAAGTTTGTTTAAACAGGTGTCGACGAAAGGTTTGGTCACAGTCATTTTATTTAAGCCACCCTACGTGGTTTTGTTTTCATAGGCAGATTCACGTTTCTGCGCTGCTGTTAATGTAAATCATCTTTCACTTTGAAATCTTTACTCATCTTTCCTTTTTAAACAGACTTTGTCGGTATGCAGAATGTTAAAGCTGTCACCAAAATTTTATACTTTGGGATTGAATCTGGACAGTTTGCTTTAAGTTTCAAGTTAAAAGATGAGAGAATGGTCTCAAAGTGTATTTCAATTAAACGCAGAAGAGCATCGAAGCAGAACTTTCTAATTCCAACTGTGTTAGATCATCAGATGCATTTGGGTTTGATGTGATATAATGAGTGAGTCAATATTTACAGTGTCCATAAATGTTCTATTCCCAGTCTGGGCTTGGGGAAAGCATAAAATAAACAACTGGGTGTAGACAACCTTTGTGTAATTTGTTTCCATTCAAAGTGATTGTAACTGTCTTGTCTGGCGTGACAGAGTTATTAGCTAATTACATTACTTTGATCTGCAAAAACCTTTTTGGGCTTAGCTCTGCAACTAGACTTGTCTCGTGAATTTGGAGCACCCGGTGGGACTCATACCGCTGGTGAATTAGGATTGAAGCTTCAGCTTCTTTCTTCTAAAAAGGTGTGAATATCCGCTTAGGAAACGTATCACTTTCTTTCGCAGCTTTACTCGACTCGGTTCAATGTGGCAAATGGTATGGAGAGGTCGACGACCTCCAAATCCCAGAGCAGCTAAAGGCTTTGTGCACAATTTTTGGATTTCCTTACTTTTCCATAGCCGGTAAACCCCATTAGGACCTTACACTGATAATACATATCTATTAATCCCATTAGAAAAGGAGGAAAGTGGGAAAAGTTATTAGCTAAATAACTTGGAACTATGGCATTGGGTCGACTACTAGTGCACGTTGCTGCCGAACATTAATTTAATTAAATAATTGCTGCCAGACTTTATTTAAAGTTTAGAATTTTTTTATTTAACTGCCACGAGCAGCAAGGCCCACAGGTTTATGGTAGCTGGATGTCCGTCTGTTTCTTGTCTTTCCATCTTCTATTCTTACAAATGAAAATGAGCATTACGACCGACTCGACGGATATACTTTGATGCAACTGTAAAAAAAAATTAGGTTATTAGAATCCGTCAATATGCTGAGTCAGTGTTACTTACCCCATTTATTGCCAATAATGACTGGGCAATTGATCCAAAACAATGGGTCTTGTTCACCAGTCGTTTTTGAGTCTGGCCAAATAACAGCCGAATTCTCCACAGGTCGAACAGCAAATCCCAGGCGAGGAAATACCGTTTGGCCTCCCTCGGCAATTGTATTCAACTGGAAATGAATTACACAAGGGCACTAATCTCTAGTGCATTTGGTGCTACAAATTGTTTCTTACGAAAAGATGAATGTTTAGGGTTTCCTGTCTCTCATTTGGACCAAGGGTTTCATCTAGAAACTAGAATAAAGGTTTTATTTTATAGCTAGATTTCCTTTGAAAACTTTATAGGCGTTACCAAGTCGTTTGTGCTGTCGTAGTTTCCAAATGAGTATACACCTACGTTAAGCTTCTCAGAAGTGATCCGGGCTGGGAACTGTTTCTTCGGGAAGTAGGACAACATGTCCCATCGTCTGTTGAGTTTCTCCAAGAAAACAAAGTCGTTTTCTTCCAGGGTGGCTGGGATAGATGGTCGTGGTATGTCGGGTTCTGACGGCTGACCTGCGCTGTTTAAACTCTCGATGTATGGGAGGGCAGCTGCAATCAGGGCAAGTGGGGTGAACTGTGGGGCAAAGTCGTGGATTTGAAATACCAGGGGGGAATCATTGAGTACTTCCACCCGAACGGGGTTTAGCACTAAGTAGGGATGAATTTTTGCAGAGTTCTGGTAAAAGCAATGAAGATCACTGCTGAGTTGAACGTTTGAGCCACTGCAGAGTCGCCAGAAACGCACTGTCGAGTGGACGTCATTCCCAACGTGAGTCTTTTCATGCAAATGGTGCAGGGTTTCGGCTTCATATGACTTGAGGTTAATGGCTGCCTTCGTAAAAAGGTCTTGCTGCCAATGGAGACTCAGATCCAATCCTTCCGCGGTCAAATTGTCCAGCTCCAAATCATGCTAGCAAAATGTCATGGAAATGTGTAACGAACCACGCTTACACAACTGATTTAACTTAATTCTCACTTCGGCAATGACAGTCTTTAAATTTCTTTCCAAAATTTCTATCGGTATCGTGGCAGGCTCTTCCTTTTGAAAACGGTTCCACGCAGCATCCATCCATTGCACAGCAGAGGCGAATCGCTGCTTATTGAAAGCTATCGCACCTAGTTCATTACATTCTGCCGCCTCCAATACTGCACCGTGAAGTTGACCTTCAGAAATCTATCAAAGCTTGTAAATAATTGACACCCTAGTTTTCTTAAACATGGCTTACTCGTTTCACTGGAATGTCATACACTAATGGCAAGTCAACGATGGATTGACTGACAAGCTCAACGTCCTTGGGCGACGGCCAGTCAAGCTGGCCCTTGGCAATGTACACATGTTCAATCAGTTCTAAAGACGCAATACACTTAATTCGAGTTTCTTGTGTGAAACAAACGGTGTTTCTACTTACCTGTTTCCTTGCCTGACTCTATATTCTGAAGCACGTTGGGCAACATTTTGCTCATGCGCCGAAGCAGCCGGAGGGATTTAATTGCATTTGAGCTTGTTTGCGTAGCCCAATCCCAAGTGGCTCTTTCATCCCGCAGAGTCCCTGCTGGGAGCGCAGAATATTTTTTAAAGTCTGCCGTGTACCTAGATTGAATCAAGTACAGTTGACGAGTAAAAATTTTTGCACTTTAAAGCTAACTTTTACTTACTCTTTGACTAATCTCAGCCTTTCCTTGAGTTCAGTTTGGTACAATTTAAGTTTTGCGTAGATGGCAGCATCAAGTCGAGCAAGATACATTAAGTGAACTGGAGATTGGCTATAAAGGAATCCCGTAGCCGAAGTGTAGTGATCCTGCACAAAATCTTGCACCAGTTCGTCACGTAGGCCGCCATCTTGCTCCTCTGAAGTGGCTCCTTTACCTTCAAAGAAGAGCACCACAACGATGCAAAGTAGCCACTTCATACTTGCTTGAGTGTTAATGTGGCAGTGATTAGGATTGCTATGAATAATTACAGTCCGCTTTTAAAACCGGGTTAAACCGACAAAGTTTTTATTACATCAATAAAAAATTCTGATTGGTTCTTATCTGAGCAAAGGACCCTGGAAGAATTTAACAAAAACTAAAGACAATGGGTAGTTTTAAAGTTATCCATTGTTGGATTCTTAGAAAATTATCAGGAAATGAGGACAGCTTGGTCTAAGGACAATGAAGAATGGGAGAGAGTTTGTGCGGAGTGTTGCGTAATCACTGCAGGAGAAAGTGAATGACCATGATAATTTGTTTTAATGGTTTTACCCTGAGAAAATCATCAACAGTTTAGAATAATAATCTAAGTTGATGAATTTGGAACCCAATGGGATGGAAGGATTCATTTGTGGTGAATTTAGAATAAATTTCCCTTCATGCGGAGAAGGTGTTGTAACTTTCTCTCCTAAGAAGAGAAAGGGAGCATTTGGAAAGTATCACTTTCCCTTGTTTTATCTCTGAAGCAGTGAGTGGAAATCCATTATTTGAGATTATATGGTTCTTCCTCGTTGTAAATGAAATGAGTAATAGCATAAAAGGTAAACAAGAACTTGTAAATTGTGAGTCTCTCTTGTTTACACGGGTTGCTTGAGCATCGTCTAAGCCACATGGAACTCAAAGGAACAGAAGGGATCCGCAGTGCCATAAGACTCTCGCCTTCATCCCATAACCAGATACGGAACCTTTTATATAAAATGAATTTTGTATCGATCCCAAGCCCAAGAGCCTTCCCTAAATCCAATTCATGAATTTTCCAACGAATATGCGGGAACTCACCCCGTTCTGAACGGGGTTGAATTAAAACTGTAAGTTATTGACAGAGGAGGTAGGGAAGATTTTCGAGGAGGCAGCAGGGACTTACAAAAAGAAATCTCGAGTGTTTGCTAATACGAAGAATACGAGGGATCTGATATTGGGGAAAAGATAACGAAACGCTGGGATAGGGGAGAGACTGAATCAAAATCTGGGAGAAAGTAAAAGAAAATAAGGCTGTGACATATGGGAAGGGCAAATAGGCATTCAGTCCCCATTAGGTGTTCTTTCTTTCACGCTTTGTTTCCACTTTATTCCACCTAAATTGGTGAAATTGGAAAGACGATAAGCTTTGGGGTGGTGGTGTTGGGAAAGAAGTCGCTCTGGTTCCAATTACTGGGAAAGATTAGCTTTCTCTTAAGAGCCATGTCGACGTAGAGTTCTGTTAATGAACCATAAGCCACGAGTGAAAGCAAATGAAATGCCACGATTAGGTTTCTATTGGAGAAAGATTTCCAGGAGAATGACTGTCTTTAATTATGATATTCAATTTTTTCTTTAATTTCAGGTTTATCCAATGAATTGTATTACGTTCGGGAAGGCGTTCCAAATATTTATGCTCTTCAATTCACTGTTCCAGTCAAGTCACATATTGATGCTATCCACTTCACATGGCAAACACTCGGGCCAAAACCGGTAAGTACCTTGAACTTTCCAAACTCCTTTAAACCTGTTTTAAAAGCACATGCAAAGAGCCATGCATAATATGCATAACATATATGCATAACATGCAAAATCACACAGAATAAATGGTATTTGATCAACTTTGATTTCTCGCCGAGTGCATTCTAATGCAAACCAAATGTCTTCTAGTGAGACACTCTTCATTTCTCATGGCGAAAATTAATCGTCATCACAATGAACAATTTCTCAGAGGATGATGACTTTAGGACCTTTATGGTGTGTGAAGTGTGTGAAAAATTAGAAAATGTATAAGTTACGAAGACACATTGAACCCAGGTGTAATTGGATATGTGGACAAACGTTCGTGTCTTCACACTTGACATTTTCCTCTTGTCGTAAAACAATTCTCTTCGCATCGCTTCCAAAATTGTGTCTGACACTTGCAGAATTAAAAATCGTTTGTACCTATCTATTTCGCTACATCTTCTGCAATCCAAGCATAGCGAATTTGTCAGAAACAATGATCTCAAGATTTATTTTCCTTCTTTTTAATTATGGCCGAAGCAAGTGTAATTTTTCAAGACAAACATTATACGAGAAGCTGTAAGACACAGCTATAAAACAACCTGCTGGAGGATGGGAGGATTTCCTTCTTGTAATAAATCCTGTACTTGAAATAAATCTAAACTTGAGTATCATGTTCGAATCCGTTTTGTTATTTTTCAAATCCAAGGAAGATACGAGATTTAAGATACACAATCTGACGCGTGTCGAGAAAAAATTACAGCCAGTAATAATTTAGTCGTTTTGATTTGGATATAAAGGGGGATGGATTTGGACGAAATTATTATTGGCAAACCTCCTTGTCATGCCATGCCACACACCGCCTGGATCAATTTGGATTTCTTATCATAAGCCGTGTGGATGATGTATTTGAATCATGAATCTTTTAGCCTGTGCCTCTGTGTCTTCGTTATGCATTTCTTATCCAAGAAGGGAACAGGGTGTTCCGCAGAAGAAGATGAAGCAATTAAAATTCTGATCTTTCAGACCAAGTAGATGGAGAGATTTAGAGGATCGACATGGAGATAAATCATTTCCATCATCAACCAACTCCTCATCAGGCTCAACGCTAGATACCAAAGAATGAAAATTATATCGTCAAAGATCCAAAGGAGGCGCCCAGGAATTCATTCACACTGGCAAACTGTTTGGTTTTCCAAATCCAGATCAACTGAAAAATTACTTTCAATTCCTAAAACGGCCGGATTCAACTTTTGGCAGAGTCTCAACCGAATATTTTCTCTGAAAGAATTCAATTTGCATCCTTATAATCTCAGTTCTAAGGGCAATGTGCAAAATCTCAGTGGTGAAGAAAAGAAAGAAAATATTTCACCTCCGTGCTTTTTAACAGTTCATCCAGAAAGCCTTGGCGAAATCTATTGAACATTTATTTATGCAATCCAAATGCCAAAATTTCGACAGATTCCACTCCTAGTGATGAAGTGGAATGGAAATTCTCCACTGAAATGCTCCACCCCTTTGATGTTTGGATTTTAATTGTTTCATTTCCAATTTCCGACAAGATGAGGAAAGAAGGGATGAGGCGAGGACTGCTTCTTCTGTGTGTAAATTGGCTTCTCTTCCCGATGATTGGCAGAGTTGGACCGACTGCTGTTGGCAGAAAATATAAATAAACACATGCATTACGTATTCTGCACAACAGCGGTGGTGTATGGTGGCTCGTGAATGGAATCAGAGGGTGTGTAGTCTGTTGGTGTTACGACGACGGATGCATTTGGTATAGCTCTTGAAAGATGCAGAAAGGGAGGAATGCTTATTATTATGAGTTCAGTAGTGAAGATTAGATTTCTAGAAAGAGAGATTAGGAAATTGAATGCAGAGTCATGGACTATTTGATTGACAGGTTTAAAAGTTTACGTCTGTAAATGAAGGAAGCCGCTTCTCGCCTTCTTCCGAAGACGGTGCGGACACCTAATAAGATTTCCAAAAATGGAAATCCACTTCCTTTTCTTCCCCTTCCTTTCATCTTTCACTCCAAGCACTTCCTTAGGATGTGTGTAAAGAGCAAATGCTGTGATTGGCGGTTGAGCATGTTCACAATACGAACCCTGATTGGCTGATATTCCCTTCAAGTGATCTCAAATGGAATTAATGAGCACAGGTTTATTCCTGGAGCATTCAAGTGGCACTTCGGTAATCGATTCAATACAGCAATTTCCATTCCACGCGCCTTTCAAGTCCAACCAAACAAGCTCCTACCGTGAGAAATCAAGGGATCACAATAAGAACCTAGTTGTCAAATATTGGCAGAGCAAAAGATGAATCCATTTGATTTCAAATGTGTTTGTAAATCTACTTTGTCACGCAACGAATCCAGATTCAAAGATCAGCAAATAATCTACATGGAAAAGCTGCCGTAGGAAACTGCTTCATCTTTGCAAATTCATATTATTCAATCCTAAAATGTTCTCCATCCGTTCTGCATTTTGAGGGGGTGGATTGTGATTATGAGAATCATGACGATGGATCATCGATCAATCTTGATCTTGAACTTTCTATCCACGGCTGATGGAAGGAGTAGAAATAATATTTGTATTGATTTCGTCTCGTTCTTTTCCACAGCTTCCATACACTGCTTCTATGGAAATCTCCGAGTCATTGGCAATGGCCAAGCCCACGATGAACATCTCTTCCAAAGGAGTTATTCCAACGGAGCCACAGACATTCCAAATCAATTTCCCATGTACAGGGGCTATGAGCGATGAAGCGCATTTTGAGTTGACGCTCAACGTGACTTCGATGACGCACTTAAGGACTCTCAATGTCACCACAATTGTCATCAAACGAAGAAGAATTTGTCTCAAAGGTAATCCAGGAGTTGAAACTGTTGGTAATAAAATGGACTCTTGTTTAAATTCTAAAATCCTGAGCGTCAGCGGCCATTAAGAATGTAGGCTTGATGTTAATTTCGATATGACTTTTCATTCAGTGTTTCAATTGAGATATTTCAAACCAGTTTTTCTTGAATAAAAGTTGAACACAATTTGTCCATCAAGGAGTAAAGAAGTGAGCATTGCTCTAATTGACTGTCCCTTCAGCTTAGACAATGGCATCGGAAAGGGAGTGAAGAAGACATATATTTTGATAGGCTTCTTTCGATTTTATCTTCTGCAGTAGTGATGCTCGAGGAAACGTGACCCGCATTGTAATGAGCAGGGTGGATTTTAAGTTGTTTAAAGTTTTTGTTTTATTCTAATTTTTAATTTGATTTTTCAGACTCCGGGCAAAAGACACGACACAGTGGAAGTACTTCTTCCTCAGCGGCCCACCCAAATTCTCAATTAAATCCAGGCACTGCCCCTGCTCATTCGAACAAACAATCCAACAAAGGAAAGTCCAATCGAGCTCATTCAGCTTCTGCCGGAACTTCCAAGGATGAAGCGGAGATTGGAAATTCCATAGTGGTTTCCAGCCCTGGGGACCCAGCTACGGGAAATCCCACATGGGTTTACATTTTGATGGGGGCCACTTTTGGACTGATTTTGATGCTCATAATTCTCGCACTTGGAGCATTCGTTTACCTTCGATCAAGAAAAGATGGAGGACAAACGGCAGAGTCGAGTGGCTTCTTACACGTGTAAGTTCAAATCTCTAGACAGACTTTCTCTAGGGATTCTTTAAATCGCTTGCTCCTTTGACTTGCGAAAATGACATTCAGGAAATATATCGTTTTTCACTGATTGAGGCTGGAGAGGGAATGCCAAATGTTTACATTTCCCAGAAGAGTTTTGCAATAATAACAGTAGTGTTTGAACACTTTTCTTCCTTCCTTTATCTTTACAACTGTCTACAGCAGAGTTTTATGATTTGATATTTTTGCAGAGGCATTAAAATGAATGGGGAATGAAGCCAAGTGTAATAAGAAACGCTGATTTAGCACTTGACATGATAGGACTCAATGAGGGATCACTAAATCTTCAACTCCTTAAAAATAATTTGGCACTGCGACAAAGGAAGGATTGAAGTCATGGGCCGCGCTCATTTCGTTATTATAGGGGAACAATGGCGGAATCTTGATAGTGTTTCCATTTGTCCACGCAGCGGCGTTTTAAGGCTTTGAAGCTTCCATATATAATTCCTAGACACATAATGGTGAATTTTTATTGTTATTTTCTTGATACCCTGACAGAGATACGAGTGGGAATGGTTCTTCAGGATCTTCTGGGTCTGGAACCGGATCCGGCGGGAGCATCTTCATTCGCTCTGACTCACCCCATCATTATTCATCCGTGTCACCCTGTCACTCTGACCTCTACTCCTACTCCACTTATCAAAGCAATCAGCCGCCCTTCTACTCTGAAATATCAACGAATACGTACAAATCCAATCTAACGACGACAATGGACTCCAGTCATTCATCCAAATTGGCGGAAATGATGACCATTGCTAGGTCTGATTATAGAGGACTTTACACTACTCAAATCAATTTTGATGTCCGCATATCCCCAAAATGAAATACAATTTTATGCTTTCCAGGTGCAAAGTGCGTCTTCAAAGTGTCATTTTAGAAGGAACCTTTGCGAAAGTATACAATGGAACCGTACTGGAAAGGGATGGATCCGAAAAGAAAGTCATTGTGAAAACTGTCAATGGTTAGTGCACGAGGTTACTCGCCACTCGCATGAACTCCAATTTTAAATCCCTTTGTTAACGCCACCACCCTCACAAGGGAGGATGGGTTTGCCAATTTGTTCGAAAATTGCTGACAATAGGGATTCCTGGGAATTACAATGGACGTGAAGAATGGTGGTCAATTTTCATTCGATGTCGTCTCCCCATTGTTGCCCAAGCAGGCTGTCACTTATTCCTGCCCTCCTCCCCGACCTTTGTTTACCTTCACCCGCCGCAATCGATTCAGGGAATCGGGACATCGTTCAGCAGACCAGACTTGATTGATTTTCTGACCACAGCTTTTGTGACTTTTCAGATCATTCATCCCCTGTCCAAATGGCGCTTCTACTTCACGAAGGGTTATCTCTAGTCGGGATGACCCAGCAGCACGTGTTTACAGTCATCGGTGTGGCAGCTGAGGAGAGGGTGCCTCCATTTCTAATCTACCCTGATGATGGGTTCAGAAATTTGAAGAGGTACGCCACTACAGTACTCGTCAGCCTTCATCATGGTCCCTTTGCAAAGTGCTCTTGTGATGATTTGATCCACTTAGTCACCTCCCCAGCAACCCAGATTATCCATTCTTTAAAATTTTAACAACCGTCCAAAACGTCATAGCGCGACAGAAACGACTCCATTAAGATTATGCTATATAAATTACTTTCCTAATTGAAATCACGCAATATTTCCGTTTGAATCTTTTAATGAATTAACTCCCTCACTGCATCTTGTTAAGAATTATATTTCAGTATAGCGTGCTGTTTTGAAATATTGTTTAAATGTTGTAGTAAAGGGTTAATAATACGGTGGTGTATGCATGACGTCTGGATGTTAGTGTCGTTATCCGGTTGACTTGAGCCTATTAGGGCAATCCGGCGATCTCTCCATTGTTTATAACCAGCCGGGAAGTCTGAATGTTATTCTAGTGGGGTGTCGGGCTTCATTGAGCTTTGCCCAACCTATTGTTACTTCCTGACAATGTGTTCATTTTTAAAGGGATGGACAGAGTAAATGAACTCATTATGCTAATAAACCAGTCGTCGTTTAGGATTTCAGTTCCTAAGCTTATTTCCGTACAGCATGCAACCATGATGCTAATTAGCAACAATGACAAAGGGACAAACGAACGGTGGAGAGGAAACTGAGCTTGATTACTCAGAAAAAGGTCACGTAAACTTTTATTTGAAAAAGCGCGCAGTAACTTCTGTCATGCTGCTGGCGACGACTGTGTTGCTACTGTTGCAGATTGGGATTACTTTTTGCTCCATACAGAACAAAGTTGTTGCTGTTTATGACTGGAAAATAACGTAAAAAATGAACGTGTTTTATATTCTTTCCAGATTTCTCCAGCGTTGTCGGTCTGGTCCTGGCAGGCCAATTACTGCACAAGAAGTCGTTCATATGGCCATTCAGATTGGAAGTGGACTCGCATTTCTTCATCGGCAGAATGTCGTCCATCGAGACGTTGGAGCAAGGAACTGCGTGTACGTTTTTATGATCCCTACTTCCCTTTTCGTATCTTTTGTACTTATTTGACCTTCGGTTTACAATAACTTTGGGCCATTTGAAAGGGTCTTCGGTTAGGCTATAAAAATATGTCAAGCCTTGGAGGTCTTTCCGAAACAGATCTTTCGATTTTACACAAAAAAAAACTTTTCTTTTAATTCAATTGATAAAATGCGAGAATGAAGAAAGTGGGGAGAAAGCGGAGAAAGCACCTTATATTTTTTGGAGTCATCCACCGTCTTTTTATGCATAACTGCTGATTCATCATTTTACTACAACAAACCATCAGGAAAAAGTCAAACTTGACTTTGTCTTGACGCAGAAAAACTTTTGTTGAATTTATTCCAAAAACTTTTCCCCCTGGAAGCATTTGAGGGGTTGGTTATATTGAAATGAAGTCAACGCTCAAAGTTCCTCTGCACTTTTCAGGTTTGCTTTGAAATCTTGTTAATAAGGCTTCGAAGACCCTGAAGCATCCTTCATGCATAACAATTTTAATCCCTTTTGTTTAATTTAATTCTTCCCCTCCCTCCTGCTTAACCTCGAAATACATTCCTAGAGCTTCATTCAAATTCGTTCAATTGACGCCATAGTTTTAAAACGGCAAAACTCCCAATTTCAAGGCAGTAAGGTTAAAAAAAATGAGAATCTGAACTCAGTCTTAAGCCCACTGACCCTGTTCATCGGATCTGAAAAGACGACAGTCTCAAGCCGACGCGCGTGATCCGGCTTAAGGTCTCATAACTCCTTTCTTTCCAGGGTGGATGATAAGCTGATGGTCAAAGTATCCGACAGCGCATTGTCCCGGGACTTATTCCCCGATGACTATCACTGGACTGGTGAGGCTGAAACGCGACCTTTAAAATGGATGCCACCTGAAGCCATTATTCAGAACAGAACTTCTGCTCATGCTGATATGGTAATTTCATACCTAATCGTTTATGTCATCTTCACTTTAAGAATCCGAAGTTACTTTGAAGTGGTGGGATTTTAAAGTTGTTACATACAGGGAAGTAATCTTCACCCTGCCAGGTGCTTGATCAAACGCAATATGAAGATGTGATCCTCACTTCGTTTTAAAATTCCAATGTGGTTTTGATCATTATCAATTCCTTTTTATTATTTTGTAGTGGTCGTTTGGTGTCCTACTGTGGGAACTATTCACCCTAGCCCAGCAGCCATACGCCGAGATTGAAGCCGGTGAGCTCATTCCATTCCTGAAGAGAGGCTACCGACTCTCCCAGCCAATCAACTGCCCCGATGAATTGTAAGTCAACGCCATCCTATGCGTCATAAATCTCGTCAGTGAAGCGCACGTTACAAGGCTTCGCTCTCAGCTTCTTTGTGGATGACTTTGATAATGCTCAAGTTGAATTTGAGACGGAAGACGGAAATTGTTTGATGGATTGCAGGTACTCGGCCATGACGATATGCTGGACATGGGATGGTGACGACAGACCAAAATGGACGCATGTGTTGCCGGAACTGCAAGACCTTTACGCTCAACTGGCCCAGTATGTGTAGTAAATCTGATTCGGAACCCAAGAAGGAAAGCATCTTTAGGAGAATAATGTCAACGAGGGGGAGAGAATTCCACCTTACGGTGTACTATAGACTACAATTGACGATTACTGAGTTTTCATGTCACTTGGAATTCAGTTGCGCCCATTTGTCTCCATCCAACTACCCAAGTAACAATTTCCCTTGCCATTGGATTTCGGACGAAAAAAAGGAAGGAAACGTAGTGAAAGCAAGACTAAATTCACTGCCAAAAACCTCTTCACCCGGAACAACAAACCACTTAAAGTGGGAAACAACATCAATTCACTCATATTTCGCAGTGCCAAAACCCCATGGAGGCGCTTGGAACTCCATCCACTGCTACAGAACTGCTGCTGCTGTCATGTACAAAACACAGAAAGTTTTGTAGTAGTTTTTCTTGTAAATAAAGTCAAGTTGAACTTACGCATTATTACACACAACCAACGCCTCTCTTTAGACACGCATTGTTTTTCTATTCAAACTTGTAAGTATTAGAATGTTCCTAGGTTTAGCAAAATTTTAAACTTTTCAATCCGTTTGTTTCGTTTGGATTAAACGACTCTCGCGTCCCTCGTGTTTTAAAACTGTCTAGAAACAAAACTAAATAAAATTTATTACATGGGAATGTCAACGGCAAAGTCTCCATCATTATTTTCAGTGGAAAGACACAGTGCTCTGATTTTGAAAGTTTCCAATGCACACAAGGTTTTTTATTCCCACCACAGACGCGCACACGCTAACAATAAATAATCATAACAAAAGAGTTAAAAGAAGACAAATTGTCTCTGTCATGGCCAATAAAAACGAAATTCGCGCGGTTCACCCTTCCAAGGGTTGCGACGAGCAAAAGCAAAGTGTTTGGATCGCGAGCAAATGTTTTTCCCTTTCACAGGAAATAGAATGGGAAAAGTTTTTTCCTTTCCAGAGACACACCCTCATTTATTTTGACAAATTATTCCATGTGTCATTTTTCTGTCGCTGTTTCTTTGATGCTGTGGATGGCAAAGTAAACTGGAAATTCATCACCGACTCATCCATTTTCTCCAAGTCAACAATTACGAGTGTGTCATAAAATGGACTGATGATGTTGTAATTCCGAAAAAGTTTTTATGCAGCATAGAACTTTCTAACAAAGAAGAAAAATGGACTGATGAAATGAGTTGTAAAAACGCTGGTCTACCCATATCCACAATTGGATTGTTTAGTCCTACCCAAGGAAAAAAGAGACGAATGGATATTTTTTATTATTAAAATATGATGATACTCTGCGATGATTGAAATGGCTGATATTATTTGAATTCTTTATATTTTTCACGTTTCCATTCTAATNGCTGATATTATTTGAATTCTTTATATTTTTCACGTTTCCATTCTAATGCGGATAACTCACTTCACTTTTCATGAAAGGAAAGTAATCCCACCGCCACTATACCACTGCACTCCTTTGACTTTGAAAAGAAGGATTTTTGCATACACAATGGAAGTTGTGTTTGGCAAAGGAATGATCCAATTGAAGGATTCGATTCTTCTTTTTCTAGGCAGAAGACGAGTCTTCAGTCTTTGTTTCACCCGTCAATTCATCCCTTTGATAAGAATTTGAGAGGAAGTGAAAGCAAGTGAAAGTAAGGGAGGAAGGTCTCTTCATCCACTTTATCATTTCCCTCCACTTTCTTCTTCCACCGCCTTCCAAATCTTGTAACAAGACTAATGGACTGAATATTCAATTTCCGTTTTTCTAGAATAGGAATTTTTCTTTCAAACTGCATTTGCTTAAAACCCATCCATTTCAGCTAGTGAAGCTTAAGCCGGTTGTTGAAGGAAAGCCAATATTATCCAAGACTTAAGAACTTGATTGAATTATTGTAGACTATTTTGTTCTCCTTTTAGGCTTCATTACGCAAAGAGGATTTTCCTCTTAATACACTCACGCTCAGGTTCTACAAAAATTAGTCATTCCTAAAACTGGATTTTTTTTATTGACAGGTGTTACTTTTCCAGAATAACATTCTCAACCCGGGTATTACGACGTTAGTTTGTGGAATACAAACCTGAATAGCCCACAACCCTTTTGTTTACACCCATTTCCACCCTTTTGCAATGTAAGCAAACAGAATGCCACCCTGTAATTACTCACAATGCTTCATAATATCGATCCATTTTTTTTAAAAACATCAAACGAAAAAGTTTAATATGATGCTTGATAAGAATTGAGCAAAAGTCAATTGCAAACTTTTACGAAGGTCTCACTTCCTTCAAAGGAGTTAATGAAAGAAAGTAGAGGAATATGAGTTCAAATTAGAGTCTTGAAGCACAAAGAAACCTTACGATTGTAATTGGAAAAGTTGGGACCCCTGGTGACATTCTTAACCCTACGGAAGTCTCATATGGAAGGAAACTGTTCCAAAAGAGCCTTGCCTCATATATTTTTTCCGTCTGCAACTTCCGGATTTTAATACTTTTAGCTACTGGCCCTGAAACTTGCAACCATGGTGGTAGAACCAAGGTTTATGTGGGGAAACGGATGCAATTCCGCTTTTTTTTCTTCCAAAAGACGGGGAGTTATTTCAAACAAAGTTTCGGGGAGCCTTTCGGTTCCTGGTGGCAGTGGGGGAAAGTCTGCTGCACTTTTCTTACGAAGTAAAAAGTATAATCTCCATGAAGGCGGAGTGGTGAAAAATTAGAAGAAGAAAATTAATTGCTGCATTGCCTTATGTTCGTTTGGTGTCATAACTCATCAGGGTTTATTGACATAATCTTATCTTGACGGGTTATCATAAATTAATTAACTTGTTGACAAGGCGGATGTTCGCAACATAGATCAAAAAGATATTCGACATTTCCCAACAACAATTATTCTACTTTGCTCTTTGGATTTTGCCAAAAAGTCCTTGGCAGAAGGACTAAAAGAAAGTGAAATATAGGAGGTCGTATTACAAGTCAAAGGGATAAAGGAACCAAAAGACCCAGAGAGCATCTGATACCGGAATCCGAGTTCATTTATCATTCAGAAATGAATAGTCTCAAAACTTCTGTCACTTTTACTTTCCTAGAAGTCGCACCGTAAAGGAAAGGAGGAAAACTGTTCTCTGGAGAAAGTCGACACAAAAGAAAGTCACTATTCAAATAAAGCTCTTTGGCGAGTAGAAGTGAAACCTGGCACGGTTGACCGGGGCTGTGTATCAGCAACTCTTGCACTATTCACTGAAATGCAATACACACTACAGTATAGTGCAATGTCAACCTTGGGTTTATAATTATAGGGATGTGCGAAACTTAAATGAAAGCACTTGTTGGGCTTTCACAACCCCTCCCAGAGAAACCAATTTGTGCTCCCATCAAAATCAGTCTAGTTAATTAATGAAACTTTAAGGGAATTTGGTGAAGGCGGGGAAACGAAGGGGAAGCTCAACTTGTCACCACGCTCTTTGACAAGGAAAAGTATCCCGAGATTCTTTTGGTCTCATTTCCTGAAGTAATTGCAACGAAGGGAGCCAAAGCAATGCTACAGTGAAGATTCATGTGAAATGGAATTCACAGAGTTTCGTTATCTAAACTGGTACGCAGCAGAAGCAGAGTGGTTGGGTAGATATTCAACAGGGAAGGGAGAAAGTAGAGATGATCAATTTCACATTTCCAGAGTCAAATTAGTCTCATCAAAGAGTACTCGAGGCATCGTGCGTTTTCATTTTCTCCAAAAATATATGTGGGGGAAGGGAGATTGGAATTTCGTTTGTCGCCTGGTTGCAAGGGAACGTGAGGTTCTTGATTCAAAGACCAAACCAATATCGTCGCATTAGAACTTGGATCCTTTGTGGAGTAACTTTCCCTTTGCTCGTGTTTTCACTTGTCAGATTTCAGCTTGACTCAACGCCTTCGGCCAAGCTTTGATTAGTGGGGGAGTAATACTCAAAGCCCAGCATCTAGCTTTGATTCTCATTTGGTGAAAATTCTAATAGAGTCCAAAGCTCTTTAGTATAAGGCTGGTTATGATATCCAAGGCTCGGGAATAATTCTTGCGGAGATGCAGAGACAATGCGAGTCTTTATAGAATATTTCAATAATATTTTTGAACCATTGAACCATCTGCTTTCTCTCACAGAAGATTTCATTTTCTGAAATGCAGAGGAAATTATGAGTTAGCACTTTCACCCTCTGCGTGTGTCATCGTAACTTTCAATTTCATCATCATCCCTCTCTCTCTGAACTAGTGTTACCGTAAAGTGTGAGGATTTACAAGGAAGACGACGAGAGGAGTGTTCGAGTTTTAGAATCTTTTTGAAAGGAAAGGGCGGATTCCGGAATGAGTCATCGCATAGTTTTAAATGTCCTTTTGAATGGAAGTTTGAGAACTGCTCTGGAGAAAGCCACCCTTTTCTTAATTGTTATTCCTAATAACATATTTTCTCTATTCATGTCATAATCCATATTTCAATTTACTTTACGCCCGACTGCTCCCTGTTAAACTCCCCCATTCAACATTGTCCTGGTGATTCCATAACTGGTGATTCTAGGGAATGACAAAAGACACTTCGTTGCTGTTTGCTCTCGGCCTACACACAAAAGTCTAATGACGATGAGGATGAACAATGAGAAATTTATTTTTCCCATTAAGGATTGATTTATGATTATTTTTCTCAGTGTCATTTTCCCTGGGAGGGATCCACAAACTCGTGGTTTTCAAGTGACTCCCGGGAGTGTCAATGGAAGCTGAGTATCTGCAACAATGTGGACGCGTGTGGCGATGCAAATGTGACACGTGCCGTAAGAACGTCCAGGGAGAAAGCATTGCTCATTTAACGTTATTACTCGGATGCTCCCCGTTACGCGCCATCGGAGTCTCCGATGGAAACTGCGGATATGAAACCGTGATCATGACCATCAAGTTAAATATATCACGATTAGGGTAG